>JANAVB010033420.1:16514220-16589220 GCA_029216955.1 Iris pallida
AGTGCTAGTCGAAGGCTCTTGATTACCATCTACCATATAAGTGGTAATCGTTCGAGGAATAGACGATGAAACAGTCTGTTCTGAATCATCGCTGTGAGAATCAGTCTCTTTCCCGGGGCTATTTACGGGAGTCAATACTGGGAAGTTGGACTCTCCAAGGAAGTCCTCTGTGATCTCCGGATTATCACTTGAATGAGAAGAAGAAGAGACCCTGGTCGAGGCTCCGGTCCTGGATCGGGTGCCGAGGTAAACACCATCTTCAGAATCTGACATAGCATCAGATCGTATTCTACCTCCAATATTTCTAGAGGTCATGTTGACAGAAGCATAAAGAGGTTCGTCTTCATCCAGTATTGGTTCATGTTGAATCCGTTCAAAAATAGATCGTCTTTTTGGTGAACAACAACACTGAATCACAATCCGAGGTTGGAAGTTACAACCATGCTTTTCATGGCAAATATGAGCAATGTCATAGCCAGATGGAGTGTCGATCCTCCGTTTGTTTTGTAAATGTTTCCGGAGATCTGTAGGAACAGATTGGGAAGTACTTGAAGATAGTTTCTGTGTAGAAACTTGTCTTTTATTCTTCTGTCTTCTCGGTTCTTGAATGTATAAAGACCGATTAATTTGAGCGATATAGTTCTTGGCATATTCTGCATCAGGGTCAAGTATACTTGTCTCAGTTTGATAAGGCTTGTTTATACCGGAAGTGGAACCGAGATGTTTCCGGTTAAGCTTGTTATGAAGATCCGTAGGAGATATGACTTTAGTATCAGTCTTGAATACTTGTAATTTGTCTTTCTCAGATCGAGAAAGTTTGAGAGAAGGAAGATGGACATTATTCCGACTGGGAGTCGGTAATAATCCATCTTTAGAGGAAGTAGCCAAAAGGCGTTTTCCTTTGTTTGATCTAGTAAAAGTACTAGTCAAATTAACTCCAGAGGTAAAGACCTTAGGAGTAGAGGAGTTGACTAAAGAGTCTTTCTCCTTGGTTGGCACAAGATGTGCAAGTTGTGGGGGAATCATTGTGTGTTCTGTGGAAGAGAACCCCCAGCCTGATTTTGAAAAACAGTCAAAGGACTGTATTGGTTGGCATACGCTGACTTCAGTTTGGAATTCTGGTCATACGCTGCCTTTTTACTAGCATACGCTGGCTTTGGCTTAGCGTACGCTGCCTGCTGTTGGCTTTTGTTGTACGCTGCCTTTGCCGTACGCTGCCCTTTGACTGCCATACGCACAGAGTCATTAATGGCTAAAGAGCCGACTGCTGTCGTAAGGGTAGAAGGAGAAGAGACTTTGACATGTCCAGAGATGGTTTTCCTTGGACAAGCTGACTTGGTTAAAGAACCCACTTTGTCAGCGTGACTAGGAGAAGCCACTGTTGCCGTGTTCAGAGAAGCTGAGACGTGCTTCGTTGAAGTTGGAGACGTGTTCTTGTCAGCGTGAGTGACAGAAGCGTCTCGGGCCATCGAAGAAGACTTAGGGACATAGACAGAGCATTCCTTCTTCTTGGCAGCAGGAAGAGCGGAGGAAGCGGTTCGTCCCTCCTTCGCTTTGAACATTTTTTCGTAAGCAGATTGGTCGAATTGTACAACCATCACTTTCTTCGTCGAGCCGATCGACGAAGTATCGTATTGAGTTGTTGCTATCTCATTGGAGGAGACAGCTTTCCCCAGCAGAGTCGCCAATTTGTTTTCCATAAATAAATTCACTTTATTTATTGTGTTTCTGGGAAAATTACAACTATAGGAATCAGATCTAGAAGACGATCACTTTATCCCTTGGACGATGCGATGAAGAAAACTCGAACTTCGAAGAACTTGGACAGCAACTGGGCAATCTTTCTGTTCTCTCTGAATTGAATGTAGTGTCTGTTGAAAATGAAGAAACTCTCTTTTATAGAGTTCTGGATAACTGTTCTGAAGCATACGCTCAGTCAGTTACTTGACGTGTGCATAACTGCAGGGACACGTGGCGAATTCTGATGGAGACACGTTGGAGTGCGGTTGAAAGTAGTAGAATATATCTAGGAGAGATTGATGGCATGGATGCCATGTTGCATAACTTCTGAGTAAGTGGGTAATTGAGTACAGGACACGTGAGAACGTGTGTTGACTGTACGTTTGAAGTCATCTTGAACGCATTTGCTGTGATACGCTGTCTTTGTTGAAGAGGAGTCATACGATGACTTGGATGGTATAGAGTCATATAAAGCTGATATGCTCACTTTATTAACAAGGAGTCGTATGGAGTCCTTACGCTTACTTGATTGATAAAGAGTCGTATGGAGTCCATACGCTCACTTGATTGATAAGGAGTCGTATGGAGTCTATACGCTCACTTGATTGACATGGAGTCGTATGAAGTCCATACGCTCACTTGATTGTCAAGGAGTCGTATGGAGTACATACGCTCACTTGGTTGACAAGGAGTCGTATGAAGTCCATACGCTCACTTGATTGTCAAGGAGTCGTATGGAGTACATACGCTCACTTGGTTGACAAGGAGTCGTATGAAGTCCATAAGCTCACTTGGTTGACAAGGAGTCATATGAAGTCCATACGCTCACTTGGTTGACAAGGAGTCGTATGAAGTCCATACGCTCACTTGATTGACAAGGAGTCGTAAGCATTGAGGGAGTAGACACGTGGCTGTCATCAATCTTCTCAAATACGCCATATCTTCTAATAGCTGACAAATATCTCTCGAGCGTCGTGTTACAGATATGATGGCTGACAGACTGTCAGAAATGACAGTAATGATGGCTGTGCATTTATGATGGCTGATGAGCTGTCCTCGTAAGAGACAAAATCAATTCTCGAAAACCCATACGACGGTTAATCTTCATAGGGCAGCTGTCTTTGCATGAAAGACGAAGTGTCAGATTCATCCTCCATTAAATGTATGCTGTGCTGTCATTCAAGAAATAATAAAATATTCACTGAGCGTACGGCTTTGGCTGAGCGTATGGCCTTGAGCGTATGGCTTTGGCTGAGTCTTATGTCAGCGTGTCACAATTTTTTACACCCTACAAACGTCTCTTTGCGAGATATATGCATCCGAACTTTGCCCGAACTCTGTCCGAGTTCGGTTCCAGAAAACACCTATAAATAGAGAAGAACTTTTCATTTCAAATCATTCACTCACTCTTCATCTTCTCTTCTCTACTATTCAAGTGTTTTCAAACGATCCAAGATTTTCAAATCATACCTATACACCTCTTAGCCAAAAGCCAGTATTATCAGAGTTGATTTAGAGTCTTTTGGTATTCCAAGAGTTGTAAAGAGGTCGTTCTAAGTCCAACAACTTTTCTTGTTGTGGAGCTGGTCGTGCGCTCGTCACCAAGCACGGTGTTGTGAAGCTGGTCGTGCGCTTGTCACCAAGCACGGTGTTGTAAGAGACTGCAAGCTCTCAGTTAAAGCTTGTGCCATAGTGGATTAACATCGAGCAAGAGTACTCGAGACTGGATTAGTCCTCTCAGAGGGATACCAGTATATGTCGCTGTGTCGCTGAGTTTGAATTCTCTATCTCTTGCTGCATTATATTTATTGTCTCTTATTTCACTGCCATAGTTTTAAAGTTTAGTTTTAATTGGTGATTATTTTTCGCTGCACACACACACTCTATTCACCCCCTCTCTAGAGGTGCTCAACGGTCCTACAGGTATAAGTAAGGGACCATGATAAAGGGAATTAAGTAGTCCGAGGTCCTTTAAAATCTAAGTCTTGTCCACAGTTTGGGCCTATACAGTCGGCTTGGTTGACTAAATAAGTTAGGGCCCACTTAATTCTATGGCCTAAATGAACCTATCAATGTGGTCCACAAAAATGTTGGTTAGGTCGTGAGGTATTCTACCCAACTCGCAAGGATTAAACTAGTAGTGTGATGGAATAATGAGTTAAGCAATCAAGGTAAGGCACAAAATTAAGCATTAAAGGAAATCAAGTAGAATATCAACGCATATCGCGTTGAAAGAATTTAGTCGAGATTGAGTCCCTATCTGTGGTCGAAAAGTATATCGGTACCATGGTAGGGTTATGATTTAGTCTTTATGACCCGAAAGTCGTGTCAAGAAAATAGAGTACAATGATGAGGGTTTTGGTGACACATGATATACCTACATGTAGGTAGGCTCGTCTAGGTCTTGCATGTGAAATTTGTTGGAAGAAAAAGTCTAGTGTTGTGCTCCAAATATCAAAGTCACGATAGAGAACGCCAAATGATCAAAATAGAAAGTGGGTTTTCATAATGTACTAATTAATGCACCAAAAATAAAAGGTTGAAGCACGGAATAAAGATAATTAATGGAATCCTATAGATCGAGGTAAAATAAGTTAGGGACACAGTTTCTAGAGAGAAAATAGTCTCATAGATAAGGGTATGGTTAAGGGAATGATTCTAATCATTTATAAGTTTCAAACAATTAGATGGTCACGATTAGAGATCTAGAATTCAGGGAAGGTCGAGTAAGTCAAAAGATATGTTCATCGGTTTGGTCGATGACTAACTATACTTGTGTATATGCAATATCATAATCATAGGTAGCATGGCAATCTAATGTAGAATACTTCTATCTCACTAGGGTTACCTTTCTTGCTTCTTGGTCCTCTACCAATATGATCTAATCTAAATTTTAAGTTCCTCGAAGTTTCTCAATAAAATTTTCAAGATACTCTGCCACAATTACCAATTATCTTAGACTGTCAAATTTAATTTAAATCTCTAATCAATCTCGAAATAGTCCTTGTATATCGCAAAATGAACATACTTTTTACCAAAATTTAAATATCCATAATAAAGGCTTTAAACTCGAAATTTAAATAACTCTATAAATCATTGATCACAGGACAAAATTTGAAATTTTCCTTCAAAGTCGATATCTTCCAAAAATTTTAAACAAATTTTTTTCTATCATCTCTTCAAAATTTAATAAACTTATAAATCGTACGCGCAATTTAAAACCTCAAGTTCTCTCTCTTCTAAACTTTCGTCTTCTCTAGTTGTCTAAAAATCATAATCAAAACTCCTTAAGTAATCTCGAGATAAACTTTATAATATTACAATCAAACTTTTTAAAGTTAACCGTAGATCATGCATCACAATATAAAAACTTAAGTTATTTCTCAATCGATTTTATATCCCTAATAAATCATAACTATTTCACCATTTAAAAAAAATTCGTAATCAAATTTTTTTTTCTCAATCTAGCTATCCTCTTGTGTATACCACCTTGTAATTTTAAAATAAAATTTAAACTATCCTTTGATGGCGGTAATATGCTACTACCCAACTTGGAATAAACTAATCTTTAAAAGTCATACTTTTAGGAAAAATGTCTTTATAACTCAAATAAGACCTCAATGTATACTAGTTGTCACTGTAATCTTCCTAGCCATGTGTTTGACCTATGAGCATGTACTAGTGTAGTCATCTTACTAAGCACAAACTAAGAATTTATGGTAGAGGGTGTCAAGCAAGATGCAAATCAAGGAGGTCGAACGAGAGTTCGGAATTTTGAAGTCAAGAAAGGATGTCAAGTAGGTGGATGAGATTCTAGACTCTAATCCTATATTGCAGGCCCATTCGGTACAGTCATGTAACCGAAACGGAATTAGACCTGCATGGGCAACCACAAAAATATGTAACGTTCCAGTTCCAAATACGTAGGACTAAGTACGTAGACATGCCAGCTATAGATATACGAAAAATACTCCAATGTATGGAATCCTCGTATAAATACATAAGCTGTAAAATGTAGAGAACCAACATGCTAAATCTCATCCACAAATATATAATAAAATAGAAATAGAATCAACTTGAATAGTTATGGTACAATCGTTGGGCGGAGACAAAGTCCACTACCAACTATCTCAATGAAATAAATGTACAAGAAAGCAATCGACAAAATGATAAAACGAACCAAGAGCAATCATCTTCGAGAAATGGGGAAGATCACGGCCTTGGCTAGAACACCTGCAGAAAACATGAACACACACCTGGGGAAAACCAGGTCCTCAGAGGGACGTAACAAGACACATAATATCATGCCAATTGTCACGACCTGCACCCAATATTTGGGCTTGAACCGTGTTCACGCCCAGCCTACGCCGCAGAGTCGGCGGTAGAACACTGTAACAGTATGATGAACAATCACGCAATAATATAATTCTCACATGGGACAACCACAACTCAAAGTCACAGCTCAGTAACTAGAAGGTGAAATAAATATCCATCTCAAAGGGAAAGTATGATAAATAAATGAAATGATAACTCTACTACAAGTCTCAACATCATATCAAAATCCAATACAAGTCTCAGCTCTAACTAAAGGAAACTAAGCAAACACAGCAGGACCAGTCGCTGCGTACTCCTCATGATAAGTAAAGTCTGCCTCAGCTAAGTCTCCCATATATGGGCCATACTGGTCAGGGCACTCGACCTCCTCGCAATCACCTAAAATTTGTTTGGTTACCCAGTCAGGATGGAACGAGTACAATTCATCGAATGCAGTTCCAATATATGAAAGAGACTATAAACAAAGGTTAGACACCAATTATGAGTTTGAAAATAATAGTAAAGACGAAAGTAAAGACAGTAAATCGACAGTAAAATAAAGTAGACAATACCTTCCCAACTGTTAGAAATACCTTCCCAACTGTTAGAAATACCTTGATATGTGATCGGTCTGGGGTACTACACCGTACGGTCTACGATGTCTGCTTACAGAAAATAAGCACTATCTACAATGTCTACTTGCAGGAAAATAAGCACTGTCTACAATGTCTACTTACAGAAAAAACACTACCAAAATAAGTCATATTGGCGACGAATTTAGCGACGCAAGTCATATACGTCGGTAATATTTGTGAATTTAGCGACGTTATATAAAAACGTCGCTGATCGTCACCATCAGCGACGTTTACCGACCGTTAGCGACACACATTATGCTTTGGAAAGCTGATGTCGCGGTCTAGTCGCAGAACGTCGCTGTTTTCTTTAATTCAGCGACGATTTGCGACTCCACATTAGGGACGTCGCCAGGTTTTTATTGAATAGCGATGTTTAGCGACGTCCTTTGTGGACGTCGCTAAAATATTTCATATAGGGTTCCACCCGATCGATCTTTTTTTTTTCTTTCACCAAAAAGTTTCAATCTCCCGCTCCCCAAATTTCTCTGCCCCTTTCTCTCTCCTCTCCGGGGACCCCCTCCCTCCGGCGAACCCTCCCTCCGGCTACCCCCTCCCCGCGGTTTCCCCCCTTCCCTGCAGCGACCCCCTTCCCTCCGGCGTCCCCCTCCACCGTTGATTCCCCTCGTCGACGCCAACCCGACTCCACCGCTGCTCCAGCCCCGACGATCCCGACGCGACTCCGACCAAGGCTGGTAAACCCTAACCCTAACTCCTTCATTCTCTATCTCGAGCCAAGTTAAGTTTCTCCTGATCTTGCAAATTAGCATGCAAACATATGAGATTTTGCTGTGACGTAATTGATGAAGTCACGATATAATGCATACATAATTTTTTTGGTTTCTCATCCCCGAACCTTCAAGCCTTGGTCAGTGGCTTCGTCTGAGAATTCGAAGGAGGCTTTGAGATGTTTTCGTGACCCCGAAAAAAAAGAGAGAGAAGGCCAGTAGAGCATTTGGAAAGATCCATTAATCTTACGAGTTGGAGAGAAATTCTCCTTTTAAGCAACAATGATCTATTGCTGCAACTTCTGCAAAGTTGTACTCTCTTTATAACCTGCAAACATTTGTTCCTTTCCTAAAATTGTAGCCAGTAAGAAGGAAATCATAAACATTAGATGATTTTTTTTTATCGCGGTTCTCAATCTCAAGTAGCTATCAAGACCTGAGCAGTCTTCTTCGAATGACTGTGTGTGCTATTTATAAGTTTGTTGGACTTACCTCCATCTATTTTCCCTATTACATCAATCACCTGAAGATCGATTGAAGTAGAGCTTCTCCTCACATTGTGTTACATTTTCTCAATCTCAAAGTAGCTATCAAGGCCTCGTTTGGTTCGCGGAAAGGTAAGCTTTGTGAAATTAGAATTTCAATCCATTTCCATTCCTATGTTTGGAAAAACAACAGATATTTGGAGAGAGAGTGAATCTTAGAGGGGAAAAATGAATCCACCACTTTCCTTTCCACAGCTCTAATTCTGCGAACCAAACATGGCATTTCCCTAAGATCTCATTTAACGAATTAAATCATTAGGCCATGTTTTCTCCCCATAAGCCCATGGGAACATGTTATGTTGCAAGAGAACCTTCTAAATAACCCCTTTCCGAATGTCAAAATTTATTTGGTTTCAACCCTTAAGGGTATGCCTCCGAGTTTATAATTCCATTTATCGGACTATCGCTATCGGTATCGATCGAACTATCGGTGTCGGACTATCGCTATCGGTATCGGACTATCGCTATCAGTATCGACCGTATATACTTAGTATCGGGCGTAGCGGATTAGTATCGATCAGTATATAGGTTTGTGTTAAGATCAAGGTTCAAAGTATCGGTATCGGAATAGTAGGCCGAATAGGAGGCCGAGATAGTCGAATGAGAAGAAGGGAAGAAGGGAGGAGCAGATGGGTCCAGAGCCATGGTGGAGGAGGAGAAGTAACATGAGAGCAGTTTCCGCCGTAACATCTCCTGTGGCTCTGCTGGCAACTGAAGTCCAGATGCTACAAAGGACGATCCTTCGCTGAAATCGACTACAACACCCATCAGTTCAAGTTCATTCCTATATGAGTAGATTCCAATGCCATAGAAGCCATCAGTTTGTTGACCTTCCTCTATGGCATTGGAATATACTCATATAGGAATGAACTTGAACTGATGGGTGTTGTAGTCGATTTCAGCGAAGGATCGTCCTTTGTAGCATCTGGACTTCAGTTGCCAGCAGAGCCACATGAGATGTTACGGCGGAAACTGCTCTCATGTTACTTCTCCTCCTCCACCATGGCTCTGGACCCATCTGCTCCTCCCTTCTTCCCTTCTTCTCATTCGACTATCTCGGCCTCCTATTCGGCCTACTATTCCGATATGCGTTTGATACGGTCTACCTAACCTATATACTGATACTAATCTGATACTCTCTGATATTAAGTACATCCGGCTTACTAGCTAGCGGATCCACCAGTTACATGATTATATACTAATTATGTTTAGTTTATCTTACGATACAGATTTTCACTTGCATGTATAAAGTATGCATGTATAATAGTAGGTAATGATATGCAAAACTGAAAAGATAAATGCAATGCATGAATGAATGGATGAAAAGATAAATGCAATCCATCGGAAAAGCTTTGACACTTGCATATCATTCACTACCTTGATGTATCTATCTTACAGAATTATGGAGCTAAATTACTATCTGCGGAATCGTACTTGGATGTACAACCGTGACGGAGTTGCAGACAGGACAGGTGACCATGGCCGAGACGGTGAGATTGGCGCAGGATTCGATGGTCCAGAGCAGTGGTAGAATGTTATCTATCATGGATTCATACAACCAGCGACTTACAGCGTTGGAGCATGCTGGTACTCTGGGTGCGCCTTCATCGTCGTCGACTCCGCCGCCTCCACCGCCTTCTTCTTCGATACCGACTCCACCGACGTCACAGCCTGGCGCTCCATCTGTATCGATTTCACTTGCGGAGTATGAGGAGTTTTTACGCCTTCGTCGCGGCGGTGCCCCTCCTGCACCAGATCACTAGTAGTCCTAGTTAGGACTTTTGTTTCTGTTTGTATCATCTTATGTTTGTGACTTATGATTGGATGTTTGTATTGGATGTTAGTTGTGTTTGTATCGAATTGACTTGTGACTTGTTTGGATTGGATGTTAATTCCTTCGTCGATAAATGTTAATTGTGTTTGGATTGGATGTTAATTAACTTAGATTAAAGCTATCTGTGATTTGGAATTGTGAGTGGGGGTTTGAATGCACTGTGATTTGGAATTGTGAGTGGGGATTTGAATGTGTACCTATATGTGTTTTATAGAATTGTGAGTGGTAATATAGAATCTGTGTTTTATTTTTTTTATTTTTTTTTACAACTTTAGCGACGTTTAGCGACGCTTACTGACGTTTAGCGACGTTTTTTTTCCGACGTTTACCGACGACAAGCTGCAAATAATATATTTTTCCGACGTTTTACCGACATTTACCGACGACTAACTGCAAAAAAGTACAGCTCTCCGACGTATTTACCGACGTTTACCGACACTAGCTGCAAAAAATGTACAGGACCTTTACCGACGTCTAGCGACAACATACACGTCGCTATATTACCGACGAAACGACGGTAGACGTCGGTAACTATTCCAGGTATTTACCGACGTGTAGCGACTACACATACGTCGCTAATATACCGACGGAACGACGATAAACGTCGATAACTCACCGACGTAATGTTACGTCGCTGAATGTCGGTAATTGCGACGTTCAGCGACGTTTTTGTAATCAGCGACTAAGGAAACGACGACCAAACCTAAACGTCGGTAAATACGTCGGTGATACATATTAGCGACGGATTTTGTTGTTTTTCCGACGTTTTTGGGCGTCGCTAAAACCACTTATTTTGGTAGTGAAATAAGCACTGTCTACAATGTCTACTCGCAGGAAAATAAGTACTGTCTACAATATCTACTTGCAGGAAAATAAGCACTGTCTATGGTCGGATCACATATCTTTGGTATTTCAAGTTCCCGACTCATTGTTTATACTAAAATAAAATTCGCATAATTAATGACCAATCAATGAGATATAGTGTAATTCAATATTGAAAACAGACAACAAACTGTACTCGCCTGAGGTCCTGAACTGTTGTAATAGATCCAATGCCAAGTCTGAGCCCAAATGACCTATTTAATAATTCATAATGATCAATATACAAATGTTGAATGTATAAAAATCAACAATTATTTAATTGGCCTATAGCATGGTTTAGGTTATCCATTTCATTTGGGTTTGCAGTTTCTAGTTCTAGTGTCTAGTAAAAGTGAATCTTTACTGGCTGCTATGATGAAGTACTACTTCATTAACTACCCCACTGTTACCCTTCTATACCAACTTCAGATTTAGTTGTTATGGTATGCTATTTAGTGATCCTGTGGAAATTCCCTATGTCTACTTACTGTAGACACCCTCTATAACAGTACTAGAGCATAAGTGCCCTTAGTACTCTTGTATCTAAGCCAAAAGGATACATTACAACTTATTTGTCTTGTGACCCCCTGAATGTCCAGGTTTGGACATTAGACTGTGGGTGTTCTTAATAACAGTAGGGTGCTACTGCCAATCTCTGGCCCTGAGGCTGGTCCCTTGCCTACTTCAGTGTTTTCAACCTATTGACCAAGCTGTTTACAGTCTTAACCTAAACTGATGATTCCTACTTAGTGTCCTGTGGTTTGGTAACTTGTACCATTTCAGGGTAACTGGAATACATGTCAGTTAAGACCCCAATTCAATGCCCAAACTTGTACATAGAAATCCAGTCCCCATGATATAATTCTCAACCTTATACCTGGCTTTATATCTATCTGGACTTGTGTTCCAGACTTTACTGTTGCTGATATAGAGAAACTTAGTTTCCTGCTAACAATTAATAATGAATACCAGAATCCAACCTCTCCTCCAGTTCCTGTATTGATGTATGGCTGGGTTCAACAAATATTTCCCAGGTACTATGGGGAGGAAGTTGCCTACAGTCCCTACCTACTGGTTGACTGATTTCAGAGTAGGCACCCAATTCCTTAGTTGATTTGAATGCTTCACAACTGTTCTTCCTAACCCACATCTAGGTTCTCAATGTGGCAAAGGAAATTAAATACCCAGTTGTATTGTTCTAACCCTCTGGGACATGCAGTCCATGTAGGTTCCATCTTCTAGTCCTTATCCAGAGATGGGTAAGGTTGGCATAATCTATTTCTCTTATTCCTTCCTGTCTCTTCGTTTGTACAAGACATCAGTCAGGAAATCCCAATTTCCAGGCCACTCTCATTTGCTTGGGGTAGCCCCATAACCCAGTGAACATCTCCTTTACATCAAGGTCTTCACTGTCATGTGGTATGCCAATTCTTAAGGTCTTAGGTATATAAAACCTGGTATCTATGTGGAGGTAATACTTTGGTACTTCCTACTGGCTAGGCCTGCCTCATATTGAGGAAAGACTATAGGAGCAGGGCATACTACAGGATGGAGTCATGTACTCGAGCTTAGGCTCTTAGTCAGGACAGTCCATGCATCCAGTTGTCCCTCTTGCTTCCCAGGTATTCGAAACTTGTAAGTACCCTTTATATGTTCCTGGTTTACTCCTGCTGTCAGTGTCAAATCTGTCACCTAGGTATTTACCTTCTAGTTATAACTAGGTCCATACCCTGTTTGGCAATCCTAGTAATTTATAGCAGGGTTGGCCCTAAAGTGTCCTGGGTCATGGCCAACTATCCAAGGGCTATTCTGTGAGCATGATTATACTGGTTTCCCACACCTTGCTTTACCCCAACCGATTTATTAGGAAACACACCTAAACTCTGGTGTTAAGCCTGTTACCAGGTCTTCCTGATACCAGGTGGCTTCTTGCCATGGTTAGTAGACTCGAAATTTAGTTTGATCCAAGAGCATTGGCCTTCCATCTGACTGAAAGGTAATGTCTATATCAATTCTCCTCGATATCAGGTTCCCCTTCCCCCATCTAGTTATCCCCTGGTTCAGAATACTTGGAATCTGTAATCATGGTACAAAGTTATATCCTAGACTAGCAGTTTAGGGTGTATCAGGGGATTGGTATACTAGTACAAGCCTAGGACCTAGAAATATGTGGAAGACTACTTCCTGGATCCAGGATTCGTTTTTCCTGTCAATGCACAGGTCTTAGGCTTGGGGAGTCCTATCATGATATGGTGCCTATGATGTCTAGATTTCTAAGTGCATGAATTTTCTGTCAATGCACAGATGACAGGTCTGACCAGAAGTGATCTGTGAGGAGGCTCTGGTTACCTCTATAACCTGATCTTTGGTTACAGAGTGGGTTACTGGTGTATACTGGTTATTACCCAATGCTTGCCTAGGAATTTCATCAAATATCTAGCCCTCTACAAATCTTCTAGTGTTGACACAAGTAATTAGAATCTGGGCATAACAATAAAGGGTGAGGAACTTACCTGGTGGTTGTTCAGAATTTAGCCTCCTCCTTGCGTTAACCGTGTGCTTCTCTTGGCAAGGGATGGTGTGAGTGGCTAGGGTTTGTAGAGGCTCAGACGAATTCTTAGGTATGCATTTATATACCTACAGTTGATAGGGGATGATCAAGGGAAAAGATTTCAGATATTGCTTTGAATAGGATTTGAGCTAATCATCTGATTTCGAACTGACTTCATATTTGATTTGAATTCCAATATACAGCTCAATCCTCTCGAGCAATCATTTGCCAAATTTTAAAACTAACCCTTTTTGCAATTAGGTCCAGGCTTGATATAGTTATTGCGAGGGACCTCTTTATATTGAATGTTTATACATATACTCTAGTATAATTGTCAAATGTAATTCATGAAACCAAGAATTTATAATTGAAACATAAAATAAATAAATAAATAATAAAAAATGTAGGTGGGGCTCACAAGTCTATCCCCCTTGAATTAATTTCGTTCTCGAAATTCAGCTGAATAGAATCGTGTAGAATTGTACCTCAGCCCTCAAAGAGGTAGGGGTAGCGTTCGCGCATCTCATCCTCTCGCTCCCATGTAGTCTCGCCTGGGGAGTGGTGTCTCCATGCGACGCGAACCAAGGGTATAACTTGATTCCTTAGTACCTTCTCTCTGCGGTCCAAGATCTCCACGGGCTGCTCTTGGTAACTGAGACTCGGTCCCACCTCGATCTCTGAATGGTCCAAGACATGACTGGGGTCCGCCACGTATCGTCGCAGCTGGGATACGTGGAACACGTTGTGCACTCCTTCCAGTACAGGCGGTGTAGCTCCCCTTCCCGAAAAATTTTGAAATATTTTTTTATTTTATTTATTTGATTTAAATGGAGATTTTATGATTTTTATAAATGATTATTTAGTTAATTATTACGATAGATGATTTTAGCCATGGTTAGGAATAGAGTACAAGGTGACTAGAAATCGTGGCACAGATAGTGCAGTGGCGTGCTTTGACCAGTGTATTAGCTCTGGCAGGGAAGACCTGTCCATCTGTGTGTCCTAACTGGGAAAACCAGGCCAAGTTGCGACTTAACATTTACCAAAGATTCTTTTATTTATTAATTATATTATTGAGTTTTAGGGAACCCGGTTGTACCGAACATATCCGATTGGGCCCAAGTCAAATCTAAGCGCATGTAGGCATATAGTGGGACCAAATACGGTCTTGTAGACATGTTTGGTAAATGCAAATATTTTCGTATATATTTTAAGGAATTGGCAATTATTTTATAAATGTTCGTTATAGGAAGATTATAGGTATTATCGTTATTAAATAATGTTTTACAAATGGTAGGATTTTCTGGAGCCAGATAAGTAGTACCCAGTAGAAACGACTTTTGAACTATTTTAATTGTTATTAGGATTTTTGTTATCATTAATATTATTTTGTCGTTATTAGATAATAACGGTTTATGTTTATTAAATTATTATTATATATATATGATAGGTATATACATATATGTGTATATATATATTTATATAAATAAGACACTATGTTATGAATATATATATATGTAGGTGTACCTGTGTATGTACGCATAAATATATAAAGATATGTGTTGTACATGTATATATATGAAGACATATATGATTGTATACATACATGTGTACAAATATATAAATAAATATTTTTTTTTTTTACAAATATATAAATAAATATATATAAATGTATGTGTATATATATATATAAAATATATATACGTATATGTGTGTATATATATAGATATGTATAAGAATACGTATGTGTGAATAAAATATATAGTGTATATGTGTATGAGTATATATATATATATATATATATATATATATATATATATATATATATATATATATATATATATATATATATATATATAAAAATATATATATATATATATATATATATATATATATATATATATATATATATATAAATATATATATATATATATATATATATATATAGATTTATATGTATAAAGGAATAGAAAAAGAAATGGAAAAACAAAAGGAAATAGGAGTAAAAGCCAAGCCAACCCACAATTCCAAGTCATCGAAACCAACCCAAGCCCAGCATGACAAGTTCAAGGAGCTGAACAGAAGATTGTTACATATGAAAGAAATATCAAAGGATAAAGGAAAAGTATAAGGAGCAACAGCATTAGCAGCAATCATCTCAAACCCAGTCCCGGCCCACATGAACCGAACCCAGCCCAACAATTCCCAAGCCAGGCTGAGCTCAAACCGAGCTCAGTTAAACCCGAGCTCAGCCCACAGAACTCCCAACACCCGAACCTATATACGCAGATGAGAACGGAAGAGAAGGAAGGAAGAACTCTCAAAACCCTAATACTAACTCCCGCCGCGACATCCCAGAGGCTGGGCGGCCCTTTTCCGACCCTGGACGGCCGATCTCCGCCATCGTCGCCGCCGTACGTCGCCGGAGACGCGCGGGGACAGCGGCCAAAGACGGCCGCAATAACAGAGTATTACAGCAACCTCCCTACTTTCGAATAAGAATTCGTCTTCTTTGCTTGTTCGTTTTCAATTCCGTAAATTTCTATTTGAAGCCTATATGAACCACTACAAACCCTTCCAAAGAGAATCTCATAAAACCCAGTGGATTGCTCGAAAAATCGAGGCGAATCTGGCAAAAAACCACTGTTTCAGAAAACAGTAGGGATGACCCAAACACCCACTTGGAAGCGAGTTTATGAACAAACCATTAGGGTATTTTAAAAACCAATCAAAGATAGTCCTAGCCAATCTATAAGGTGTTGCGACCCAATTTACAGAACTCAGTTACGTCTACTACACGCCGAGAAATCGACAACCCAAATTGACCAAAAAAACTATTTTTCAAAATATTAAAAACTAGAAAAACCTTCGATACGACATGCGTCCCGCCAATCCGGGCGACGTAGTCACGAACCGAAAGCATTGAAAGCTGCATAACGGCTTCGTGGTCGTGCGGGCTTTGACGGAATTCGAATTGGTCGCGTGTGCGCGACGAATTTGATGCGTATCTGTCGAAATTTATCGTATCGTGCACTTTGCAAATTTCTCAATTACTTTGTGCAAGCTCGTCAGATCGAGAAGAAACTTGCGCCATCAGGACCGTTTCATTTTTTTGGTCCTGTATGCCAAGTTTGGTCCGATTCTGAGACAGTTGATAAAATTGCCGTATTACAGGCCCCCCGGTCCGACTCAACGGGTGATTTTCTGCACGGCCCACCGGAATCCAACTTTGGACATTCGGTTGGGTTCGTATCGGAAAACTAGATCCGTAGACATATAGTTTGACGAGTTTAGAGACCATTGATCCTGGCACGCTTTTCGGTGCAAAGCGGGTCCAACGACGGACATCGTTTTTGTTCGAAATTACCGTTTTGCCCCTGTGTCCAGAATTGGACTTAAGGACATGCAATCCTAGATAATTTCACTATTCTGAGAATGTTGGCGATGTTTATTTCAGCTTTCGGAGACAGTTGTGATGAATTGGACTGTACGGCTCACTAGTTGATTATATTTTGTGGGATCTGCGTGCAACCTCCAAGCAAGTATACCTTGCCTCCCTCTACAGTTTATTTACATGCATATTCCTATTATTATACAGTTTTACCATTGGTTATTTACATGTGATTCGTATATCGTGCTTGCTAGTATAGATATAGTCTATGTACATGGTTAGCCTTGTAGTTCGTATTGGATTGGTTCTCTCGTGTATCGTGATTGGGTCGTGTCGTGTCTTCACCTGTGTCTTGACTGAGTCGTGTCTGCAAGTATATGTGAGTGAACTACTATTCCTTGTTTTTCCCAAAACCTGCGAGTCCACACACGGGGCGAGGGTTGCCTTTGCACCTGCGAGTCCACAATCGGGGCGAGGGTGACTTGTCTTGAAACTGACCTGCGAGTCCACAATCGGGGCGAGGGTTAGTTATCCATTGATCTACCAGCAGTTCATTTATGCATACTTGATCCCGTGTCCATGTTCATAGTTACCTGTCAGTAGCCACGTGTCAGTTTTCTGTCTAGTTCCTGTTTATATTATTGCATGATTAAACTGCTAGATAGGCATATTTTATGTATCTTGCTAGTCCTCTGAGGACCTGATGATCTCTTCAGGTTTAGCGATTGTATGGAGTTAGTTAGCAGAGCGGGATGGTAGAAGATTGCGATCTATGATACAGGTATTTGCTTGTGATATTTCTTATTATCCTTTCGTACTTTATATTCAGTACCATGATATACTCTGCTTATTTATAGACTCATATCATTCTTGGAGTCTAATCGAACAATATGCTAATGGGCTGCAGACCATGACTCATACTTGTTCTTTCTTGATTATATGATTTATGTGGATTGAGATATAGTTTAGATTAGATATGATAGCATGACCTTGACAGCTTATACGTACTCGAGTCGGGCTGGAGTCCGCTCGATACGTAGCTGGCTTGCTCACGAGCTTGCATCCGAAAAGCGGGTGCGGGTCGTGACAAGTTTTTGTGGTGGCCCATGCAGGTCAGAGCATATCGTACCGGTTACATAACTGTACTGGTACGAGCCTGCGACTTGACTAAACCCTTAGAAATCTCAATCCACTCTGCCTTGAAAATTCTCCTAGAAATTCTCTACGTCCTTGAAAACTCCATATTTGCTCTCAATTATACTTCCTTGCTTTCCGTACCATTGATTCTCGTCCCTTCCTATTCCGGGGTGACGAATGATCGTGCTGTCTAGAATTTACCAGAAATTCTTAAGTTATAGTATAATATTGCTTGATTTTAAATATGTGGTTGTTTTATAGATATGAGGGATGATAGATGCCATACGCCCTAGATATATGTTGATAGGCCTGTTAGCAACTAGTTAGAAGACTTTAGTGACCGTATTTGGAGGAGTAGTGTGACCAAAGGTGGGTAGAAGTCCTCGATGATTCATAGTTACAAAACGATTAGTAGGAGTTTATAATTTTTTTTTTGAGGAATAAAAAAATTGAGGAGATTAAGGTAATAGTAGACTTTAAATTTTAAGGAGTAGTCATGAATTGGAATTTCGAGGACGAAATTATTTTTAAGGTGGGTAGATTTGTAGCTCCCATTCCCGAAAAATTTTGAAATATTTTTTTATTTTATTTATTTGATTTAAATGGGGATTTTATGATTTTTATAAATGATTATTTAGTTAATTATTACGATAGATGATTTTAGCCATGGTTAGGAATTAGAGTACAAGGTGACTAGAAATCGTGGCACAGATAGTGCAGTGGCATGCTTTGACCAGTGTATTAGCCCTGGCAGGGAAGACCTGTCCATCTGTGTGTCCTAACTGGGAAAACCAGGCCAAGTTACGACTTAACATTTACCAAAGATTCTTTTATTTATTAATTATATTATTGAGTTTTAGGGAACCCGGTTGTACCGAACATATCCGATTGGGCCCAAGTCAAATCCAAGCCCATGTAGGCATATAGTGGGACCAAATACGGTATTGTAGACATGTTTGGTAAATGCAAATATTTTCGTATATATTTTAAGGAATTGGCAATTATTTTATAAATGTTCGTTATAGGAAGATTATAGGTATTATCTTTATTAAATAATGTTTTACAAATGGTAGAATTTTCTGGAGCTAGATAAGTAGTACCCAGTAGAAACGACTTTTGGACTATTTTAATTGTTATTAGGATTTTTATTATCATTAATATTATTTTGTCGTTATTAGATAATAACGGTTTATGTTTATTAAATTATTATTATATATATATATATGATAGGTATATACATATATGTGTATATATATATTTCTATAAATAAGACACTATGTTATGAATATATATATGTAGGTGTACCTATGTATGTATGCATAAATATATAAAGATATGTGTTGTACATGTATATATATTTTATATATACATGTGTTGTACATGTATATATATGAAGACATATATGATTGTATACATACATGTGTATAAATATATAAATAAATATATATAAATGTATGTGTATATATATATATATATATATATATATATATATATATATATATATATATATATATATATATATATATAATATACGTATATGTGTGTATATATATCGATATGTATAAGAATACGTATGTGTGAATAAAATATATAGTGTATATGTGTATGAGTATATATATAAATATTGGTATATGTAAATATATACATATATATATATATATATATATATATATATATATATATATATATATATATATATATATATTTTTTTTTTTTTTATACATATACATATATATATATATATATATATATATATATATATATATATATATATATATATATATATATATATATATATATATATATGTATAAAGGAATAGAAAAAGAAATGGAAAAACAAAAGGAAATAGGAGTAAAAGCCAAGCCAACCCACAATTCCAAGTCATCGAAGCCAACCCAAGCCCAGCTTGACAAGTTCAAGGAGCTGAACAGGAGATTGTTACATATGAAAGAAATATCAAAGGATAAAGAAAAAGTATAAGGAGCAACAGCATTAGCAGCAATCATCTCAAACCCAGCCCCGGCCTACACGAATCGAACCCAGCCCAGCAATTCCCAAGCCAGGCTGAGCTCAAACCGAGCTCAGTTAAACCCGAGCTCAGCCCACAGAACTCCCAACACCCGAACCTATATACGCAGACGAGAACGAAAGAGAAGGAAGGAAGAACTCTCAAAACCCTAATACTAACTCCCGCCGCGACATCCCAGATGCTGGGCGGCCCTTCCCCGATCCTGGACGGCCGATCTCCGCCATCGTCGCCGCCGCACGTCGCCGGAGACGCGCGGGGACAGCGGCCAAAGACGGCCGTAATAACAGAGTATTGCAGCAACCTCCCTACTTTCGAGTTAGAATTCGTCCTCTTCGCTTGTTCGTTTTCAATTTCGTAAATTTCTATTTGAAGCCTATATGAACCACTACAAGCCCTTTCAAAGAGAATCTCATAAAACCCAGTGGATTGCTCGAAAAATCGAGGCGAATCCGACCAAAAACCACTGTTTCAGAAAACAGTAGGGATGACCCAAACACCCACTTGGAAGCGAGTTTATGAACAAACCATTAGGGTATTTTGAAAACCAATCAAAGACAATCCTAGCCAATCTATAAGGAGCTGCGACCCAATTTATAGAACTCAGTTACGTCTACTACATGCCGAGAAATCGGCAACCCAAATTGACCAAAAAAACTGTTTTTCAAAATATTAAAAACTAGAAAAACCTTCGATACGACGTGCGTCCCGTCAATCCGGGCGACGTGGTCACGAACGGAAAGCATCGAAAGCTGCATAACGGCTTCGTGGTCATGTGGGCTTTGACGGAATTCGAATTGGTCGCGTGTGCGCGACGAATTTGATGCGTATCCGTCGAAATTCACAGTATCGTGTACTTTGCAAATTTCTTAATTACTTTATGCACGCTCGTCAGATCGAGACGAAACTTGCGCCATCAGGACCGTATTATTTTTCTGGTCCTGTATGCCAAGTTTGGTTCGATTCTGAGAGTTGATAAAATCGCCGTATCGTGGGCCCCCCCCGGTCCGACTCAACGGGTGATTTTGTGCACGGCCCGCCGGAATCCAACTTTGGACATACGGTTGGGTTCGTATCAGAAAACTAGATCCGTAGACATATAGTTTGACGACTTTATAGACCATTGACCTTGGCACGCTTTTCGGTGCAAAGCGGGGTCCAACGACGGATATCATTTTTGTCCGAAATTACCGTTTTGCCCCTGTGTCCAGAATTGGACTTAAGGACATGCAATCCTAGCTAATTTGACTATTCTGAGAATGTTGGCGATGTTTGTTTCAGCTTTCGGAGACAGTTGTGATGACTTGGACTGTACGGCTCACTAGTTGATTATATTTTGTGGGATCTGCGTGCAACCTCCAGGCAAGTATACCTTGCCTCCCTCTACAGTTTATTTACATGCATATTCCTATTATTATACAGTTTTACCAGTGGTTATTTACATGTGATTCGTATATCGTGCTTGCTAGTATAGATATAGTCTATGTACATGGTTAGCCTTGTAGTTCGTATTGGATTGGTTCTCTCGTGTATCGTGATTGGGTCGTGTCGTGTCTTCACCTGTGTCTTGACTGAGTCGTGTCTGCAAGTATATGTGAGTGAACTGCTATTCCTTGTTTTTCCCACAACCTGTGAGTCCATACACGGGGCGAGGGTTGCCTTTGCACCTGCGAGTCCACAATCGGGGCAAGGGTGACTTGTCTTGAAACTGACCTGCGAGTCCACAATCGGGGAGAGGGTTAGTTATCCATTGATCTACCAGTAGTTCATTTATGCATACTTGATCCCGTGTCCATGTTCATAGTTACCTGTTGTAACGTCCCAGTCCCAAAATACTTAGGACTAGGAACGAAGCATGCCAGCTGCATATATACGAGATATACTCCAATATATAAAAATCTCGAATATACACATAAGCTGTATTGTGAATAATAATAACAAACAGTCACAGGTAAAAGCTATATCTCATCCACAGTAAATATAAAGAAAATGGTAACTCACGAATCAAAGTAAATGTCAAAATGTAGCTGTTGACCGGGCGGAGACAAATCCACTACCGGTACTAGAATAAACTGAAGAAAAATAGAGTCCAACCTCTAAGATAAATAGAATAAGAAATGATGACTAAATAGGCTCCTCGACCCAATAGGGACAGCTGTGATCCGAAGGTACGACTCGCTCGAGCGTGAAGGATGAGTCTACACCGGAGCCATACTCCTGCGGAAAGTCCTGCACACCTATACCTGGAGAGATCACCAGGTCCTCAGAGGGACGTAACAAGATACAAAAAGAACATGCCACATAAACTGAATAAATACTGCTCAATAAGAATAAGTCAAATTAGATCATAACATGGTCCATTACACACCTACTGAACTAGCCTACCATCCCCCCAACCAAACAAGGACAGGAGATGGTAAACTAATTCACGGTGACGTATCTTTCTACGCTATGAATCCAATATGGTATTCGGACCCCAACAAGGTTCAATACCTTCTCATCGAAGTAGTAAGCCACACCTACAACCAAACAAGGACAAGATGTGGCAAACTAGTCTGCGACAAGTTATTATTCCATGCCACGGTCAGATACAAGTACCCAAACCAAAAGTACTCATATCTAACGGATAAAGGTGCCTAACCGTTCTAAATGAAATGTAGTTAAGAACAATCCTTCCTGCGCATGGGCCCTGGCTAAATAGGATCGGCATGGTCCCCTCTTGGGCACCAGAGGCCCCATCAGTAAGAGCATGACGTTCCGCAGAATCACCAGTGGCCGTCAGTAATCATGGGTAATCTGACCCGCGTCTCCGGCGGAGCTCACGGGTTACAAAAGGGAAAGTGCATCGAAGCCCATACGCTAAGGAATTATCCTCCCCGTCCAATGCCTACTATGTTGTATCCACAACAGTGAACCTTTATAACCGCTAAGTCAAACTAGCATGCAACCTCTATTAGCGGTTATTCCTATCGCACGGCTTATACGCACCGGTGGCCAGCCAGTCACGCATGTCCGTGTTCTATATGCGACACACAACTTCATGTTACAACGTGTCAAGGCCAATGAATATAGCACACACAGGGTGGTCCCTTAACTCTAAGTTTAATGTGTAATTAAAAAGATAATACATAGCAGGTAATATGACTGAACAGTAAGTTCTAACAAGTTATGCCATGTATCACAGTTTATTTTGCATAAAGAAAATAATAAATAATGTATGAAATATGAGCTAAATAAATAACAGCTGGTGGCAAGGTATCTTGCCTGGAGGTATTATGCAGAATGGCGACGTCCGATGACTCAAATCGTCCGAACAGTAAAGCAACGAAAGCCAACTTTTACGAACAACCTCGGATGCTGAAATAAATATCACGAATAGATTTGGCATAAAAGAAATACCTAGGAAACGCCTATCCAAAAGTCCAATTCTGGAACAGGGGTAAAATCGTAGTTTTGGGTCAAAACGATGTCCGCCGTTGGACCCATTTTACACCGAAACGCGTGCCAGAATCTACGGTCTCTAAAGTCGTCAAACTACATGTCTACGGGTCCGGTTTGAGGAGAAAAACTCAACTGTATGTCCAAAGTTAGACTCCGATGGGCTGTGCACAAATTTGCCCGTTAGAGTGGGTCGCGGGCCCGCAAAAAAAAGCGTTCCGATTTGACCTTCTCAGAATCAGACCAAACTTGGCATACAGGACCAAAAAAATGATACGGTCCTAATGGCGCAAGTTTCGTCTCAATACGACGAACGTGCACAAAGTTATGGTCAAGTCTGCAAAACATCGATACGGGGGTATCTCGACGGATACGCACTGATTTCGTCGCGCACGCGCAACGAAATCGAGTCCCGTCAGTTTCCACACGTCGGTAACATCCATACGCGCCTTTCGATGCATATAGTGCACGACCACATCGCCCGGTTTGTCGGGGTGTACGCCGTATCGGTTAATTTTCCTAAAATTATAGTTTTTAAAAACTGTTTTTCCCTGTGCTTTGGGTTCGAGGTTCATGGCATAGAATGAACGAAAATTTAAACTAAAAGAAAGGACTCGTAGTGCTACAGGTGGTCTATTTTACTGTTTAATTATTTTTGGAATAATCCTACTAGGTTGACGGGAAAATCCCTCTAAATAGGGGTACATGGATCTTAGTATACTGTTGTAAAAATCAGTTTTTTTCAGAATATTTGCATCAAACTTTCGACGCGATGGTTCGTCAATAATGAAAACCAATTTTTAGGTTATCTAGGGGGTCAGGTGGGCTATCTACGACAACTCGCAGCATCGAAAAATAGGAATTGTACGTGACGAATTGAGTTGGTGAAGAGAGGTACCTTGCGGCTGAACGAAAACAGAGTTTCCTCTGTTCGATATGGATTTCAGGTGATCGACGATGACTCGCGACGAGCAGGTGGTGCAGTCGTCTGGGACTGTGCGCCTAGGGTTTAGGGTGCTGCTCGGAGGCTCTGGGTCGGAGATTAGCTCTCCAGGTTCGAGATCGAAGAAGTTTCTCTCTTCTTTATTTTTCCGAGAATACACGGTTATACCGAAGGTTTAAATCTAAAATTGGATCAATTCCAATTAAATTTTGAATTGGATTCGATGTAATCTTGTGGAGAATATGGTAGGAGTCCTATAGGAAAAGATTTGGGCTGATTTGATCGAGATTTGAAGGTTTTTGGATGACCCACGCCTTCGGATTACTTCTGCGGCTACACAGTCGATTTTTGCATATATATGCATATCGCGAGATATTCATTATCTCGCGATAAATTGAATTTTTGTTTTTTTTTTCAAACAAACGAGCAGCTGAGCTGCTGTAGGGGTCGGGTCCCTTGGGAATTCATGGGTTGGGGAGCACGCACTGTTCAATGAACAGTGCATCGCATTAATTTTTTTTTTTACTAAGGATTATATATATATTTATATATATATTAGTAAAAGTAATTTAAATATCAATAATATCAATAAATATCAAAATTTATAATAAATATTTTTCAAATGCCAAAAATTAATATCCGTACTTTCTCAGGGTAGGGAGTATTTTGCTCAGGTATCTAGACACACACATATATATATATATATAGAAAATAATTATTTATTGACTGGACTATCAAGAACCAACACGAAAATAATAACAATATTACTAAAAAAAATAATACAACCAAATGGTAGGGTTTTAATAACTTGTGGAGGGTACATATTCTACTAGTATTATGTATAAAATTTTCAAACGAATAAATAAATTTTCAATCCTTAAAAATATAGTTAAATAACTTAAATAAAATAATAACTATTAAACATGGAAAGGATAACCATGGTATGATCTAATAAATATAAAGAACTAAATATTTAAATAAAATAATTCTATCAACCTCTACAGCTAATATACTAGTCAAAGCACTTGACGGCTTTAGCCATGACACATTGTCTAGGCGGTGTGCATGACTAAATTTAAGCATGACTAGGATTATATTTATAAAATATACGAAAAATTATTTGAGCAAATTTTTAAATAATGATAAAAATATATAGAAGAAGAAAAATCCTCCAAAATTTGGGGGGATTACATCCTACCCAACTTATAAAAATTTCGTCCTCGAAATTAAAATAAAACTTAATTATAAAATATGTC
Organism: Iris pallida; assembly: GCA_029216955.1. NCBI lineage: Eukaryota > Viridiplantae > Streptophyta > Magnoliopsida > Asparagales > Iridaceae > Iris > Iris pallida. Next base: position 16,539,618 of record JANAVB010033420.1, read on the forward strand.
AATCAAACCTTAATGGAAGAATATAGTGCGGCAGAATATGAAGGAAGAGCAGGTAGTCTTTTCGTAACTTGGTCTTTGTAATGAGGGTGGAGATAGTCATGATATTTCTAATGGTACCAAAGGTAATGCTCGTGCATGCTGCCTAAGTTACTGAATGTATTGCTCAATGCTAAGCCATGACTAAATAAAGATTAAGGGTATAAGTAGGATAATACCTGCCAGATCTCTAATCTCAGGATGGGAGTTTATCACAGCCATGGTAAATGCTTGCCCTTGCCTCGACGGCTCGGGGCAATCGATAAGCCTGTGTTGTTCCGATCCGCACCTCAAGCATAAGCCGAGATGAATCCGACATCCGTCTCGAATGTGGCCCTTCTTTCTGCAGTAGTTGCAGGTAGGCTTCTGATAGGGTGTGGGCCTCTACTGGTACTGTCCTATAGGCCTTCCGGTTGGTCCACTTTGAGTCGCCCTAACTGGTGCAGCTACCGGTGTGGGACGTCTCTGTGCCTGCTGTTCCTTACGAAGGAGCTCCTGGGTACGTGCTTCCTCCAAGACAGCTGTATGAGAGACTCGAGACTGTGTAGTAGTGAAAGCCTTAAGTTCTGGTGCGAGCCCCTGATAGAATCTTCTTGCCTTCTCCAGCTCTGTCGGGATTAATGTCGCACCAAATCTACTCAAACGACTGAACTCTGCATCATACTCATCTACCGACATGTTCCTCTGCCTCAGATGAAGGAACTGGTCATAGAGAGCATCTCGAACATGGATGGGGAAGAATCTCTCATAGAAGAGGTCATAAAATTCCTTCCACGTGATCCCAGTGCCCAGTCGTCTTTCTTCAGCCTTCCACCAGTGGTGAGCATTGTCTTCTAAGAGTAAGTCCACTGCTGTCAACCAATCATGTGCTGGCAACTGGGATGCCTTCAAATATTTCTCGGTGCTGATAAGCCATGCGAAAACTTCTAAGGGACCCTCGGTACCCTTAAAATTCTTAGGGCCCATGTCGATGAAGTCTGCAATAGAGCCCATATATGGTTGTGGAGCTGGAGTTGGATCTAGTACCGGGGCTGGAGGTGGAGGTCTAGCTAAGTAGGTCATCATACTCTGCCTCATCAGTTCTATTTGTTGCCACTGAGATTGTAGCATAGCATACATAAACTGGGTGGTCGGGTCCGCATCAGTCGAAAGTGGAGGCAGTTGGGGTCCGGGCTGTGGTGTAAACTGCTGAGGCAAGGGGAATGGAGCAGTCTCTCCTGGTGGTACTGCAGTGGTTTGCTCAACCTGGCTGACTGGGGGCACTTGGGCTTCCTGCTGCACTATCGATGGGTTCGTGGTATTCTGCTGTGGCTCTAGCTGATACGGAGTCACCGGGGTCATTGGGGAAACCCGTTCTACCTGGAAAGTTGCATCACCAGATGTGATGGCTAGGGTCGAGGCGTGTCCGCTGTATAGAGTCATATTGCTGGCACGAAGATAAGGGTAATGTTAGAATAGATTCAGATAGGTTTTGAGTCAAGCAATTGAACGAGAGTTTAATAAAGAATTCAAAATGTCAACAACACGTGGATAAGATCCTAGATGGCGAATATGTTAAGCTAACCATATCTCAATCCACGTAGAATCATATGAAAGGCGAAACAAATGCACTATGGTTGATCAGACCACAAAACACAGGTTCTGATAAGACAATGTATCAGTGGGCGCCCACAATAAAACATATGTCCTGAACAAGCTCGATGAGAGAATAAGCTCGTAAAACTAGGCTATAATAGCAACATTAGTCAAGGTAGTTCAATTACAAATACACAAGATAATGATGAAAAAAAATATAAATAGCTTAAGCTACTTAAGAATCTAAGTCGTGTCTGGTATTCGTGTCTATGCAGTCGTCCTACTGTCTTCTTGTTTAAGGCCTTGGTTAAAGTCAAGGAAGTTAGGTTGTGAGGCTTCCTACTCAACTTATAGGAGTTGAACTAGTAGTGTGATTGAATGGTAGAACATGACGACCTAGTACGCACGAAAGAGGGGTAAGGATTTACGAAAGAATAATTCAAGCAAGAAGCAATAAAGTAGACATTCGGGAGTTTGAAATGAAGGCGAGATAGAATGTCAGATATGTGGATGAGATCCTAAATTTCTAATCCTATACGCAGGCTTGCTTGGTACGGTAAAGTAACCAAACAATTTATCATGACCTGCATGGGCCACCACAAAAACATGTAACGTCCCAGTCCCAAAATACTTAGGACTAGGAACGAAGCATGCCAGCTGCATATATACGAGATATACTCCAATATATGGAAATCTCGAATATACACATAAGCTGTATTGTGAATAATAATAACAAACAGTTACAGGTAAAAGCTATATCTCATCCACAGTAAATATAAAGAAAATGGTAACTCACGAATCAAAGTAAATATCAAAATGTAGCTGTTGACCGGGCGGAGACAAATCCACTATCGGTACTAGAATAAATTGAAAAAAAATAGAGTCCAACCTCTAAGATAAATAGAATAAGAAATGATGACTAAATAGGCTCCTCGACCCAATAGGGACAGCTGTGATCCGAAGGTACGACTCGCTCGAGCATGAAGGATGAGTCTACACCGGAGCCATACTCCTGCGGAAAGTCCTGCACACCTATACCTAAAGAGATCACCAGGTCCTCAGAGGGACGTAACAAGATACAAAAAGAACATGCCACATAAACTGAATAAATACTGCTCAAGAAGAATAAGTCAAATCAGATCATAACATGGTCCAATACACACCTACTGAACTAGCCTACCATCCCCCCAACCAAACAAGGACAGGAGATGGTAAACTAATTCACGGTGACGTATCTTTCCATGCTATGAATCCAATATGGTATCCGGACCCCAACAAGGTTCAATACCTTCTCATCGAAGTAGTAAGCCACACCTACAACCAAACAAGGACAAGATGTGGCAAACTAGTCCGCGATAAGTTATTGTTCCATGCCACGGTCAGATACAAGTACCCAAACCAAAATTACTCATATCTAACGGATAAAGGTGCCTAACCGTTCTAAGTAAAATGTAGTTAAGAACAATCCTTCCTGCACATGGGACCTGACTAAATAGGATCGGCATGGTCCCCTCTTGGGCACCAGAGGCCCCATCAGTAAGAGCATGACGTTCCGCAGAATCACCAGTGGCCGTCAGTAATCATGGGTAATCTGACCCGCGTCTCCGGCGGAGCTCACGGGTTACAAAAGGGAAAGTGCATCGAAGCCCATACGCTAAGGAATTATCCTCCCCGCCCAATGCCTACTATGTTGTATCCACAACAGTGAACCTCTATAACCGCTAAGTCAAACTAGCATGCAACCTCTATTAGCGGTTATTCCTATCGCACGGATTATATGCACCGGTGGCCAGCCAGTCACGCATGTCCGTGTTCTACATGTGACACACAACTTCGTGTTACAACGTGTCAAGGCTAATGAATGCAGCACACACATGGTGGTCCCTTAACTCTAAGTTTAATGTGTAATTAAAAAGATAATACATAGCAGGTAATATGACTGAACAGTAAGTTCTAACAAGTTATGCCATGTATCACAGTTTATTTTGCATAAAAAAATAATAAATAATGCATAAAATATGAGCTAAATAAATAACAGCTAGTGGCAAGGTATCTTGCTTGGAGGTATTATGCAGAATGGCGACGTCCGATGACTCAAATCGTCCGAACAGTGAAGCAACGAAAGCCAACTTTTACGAACAACCTCAGATGCTGAAATAAACATCACGAACAGATTTGGCATAAAAGAAATACCTAGGAAATGCTTGTCCAAAAGTCCAATTCTGGAACAGGGGTAAAATCGTAGTTTCGGATCAAAACGATATCCGCCGTTGGATCCGTTTTACACCGAAACGCGTGCCAGAATCTACGGTCTCTAAAGTTGTCAAACTACATGTCTACGAGTCTGGTTTGAGGAGAAGAACTCAACCGTATGTCCAAAGTTGGACTCCGATGGGCTGTGCACAAATTCGCCCGTTAGAGTGGGTCGCGGGCCCGCAAAAAAAGCGTTCCGATTTGACCTTCTCAAAATCGTACCAAACTTGGCATACAGGACCAGAAAAATGATACGGTCCTGATGGCGCAAGTTTCGTCTCGATACGAGGAACGTGCACAAAGTTATGGTCAAGTCTGCAAAACGTCGATACGGGGGTATCTCGACGGATACGCACTGATTTCGTCGCGCACGCGCAACGAAATCGAGTCCCGTCAGTTCCTACACGTCGGTAACATCCATATGCGCCTTTCGATGCATATAGTGCACGACCACGTCGCCCGGTTTGTCGGGGCGCACGCCGTATCGGTTAATTTTTCTAAAATTATAGTTTTTAAAAACTATTTTTTCCTAAGCTTTGGGTTCGAGGTTCATGGCATAGAATGAACAAAAATTTAAACTAAAAGAAAGGACTCGTAGTGCTACAGGTGGTCTATTTTACTGTTTAATTATTTTTGGAATAATCCTACTAGGTTGACGGGAAAATGCCTCTAAACAGGGGTACATGGATCTTAGTATACTGTTGTAAAAATCAGTTTTTTTCGGAATATTTGCATCAAACTTTCGACGTGATGGTTCGTCAATAATGAAAACCAATTTTTGGGTTGTCTAGGGGGTCAGGTGGGCTATCTACGACAACTCGTAGAATCGAAAAATAGGAATTGTACGTGACGAATTGAGTTGGTGAAGAGAGGTACCTTACGGCTGAACGAAAACAGAGTTTTCTCTGTTCGATGTGGATTTCAGGTGATCGACGATGACGTACGCGACGAGCAGGTGGTGCAGTCGTCTGAGACTGTGCGCCTAGGGTTTAGGGTGCTGCTCGGAGGCTCTGGGTCGGAGATTAGCTCTCCAGGTTCGAGATCGAAGAAGTTTCTCTCTTCTTTATTTTTCCGAGAATACACAGTTATACCGAAGGTTTAATTCTAAAATTGGATCAATTCCAATTAAATTTTGAATTGGATTCGATGTAATCTTGTGGAGAATATGGTAGGAGTCCTATAGGAAAAGATTTGGGCTAATTTGATCGAGATTTAAAGGTTTTTGGATGACCCACGCCTTCGGATTACTTCCGCGGCTACACAGTCGGTTTTTGCATATATATGCATATCGCGAGATATTGAATATCTCGCGATAAATTGAATTTTTTTCAAACAAACGAGCAGCTGAGCTGCTGTAGGGGTCGGGTCCCTTGGGAATTCATGGGTTGGGGAGCACGCACTGTTCAATGAACAGTGCATCGCATTAATATTTTTTTTTTACTAAGGATTATATATATATTTATATATATATTAGTAAAAGTAATTTAAATATCAATAATATCAATAAATATCAGAATTTATAATAAATATTTTTCAAATGCCAAAATTTAATATCCCTACTTTCTCAGGGTAGGGAGTATTTTGCTCAGGTATCTAGACACACACACACACACATATATATATATATATATATATATATATATATATATATATATATATATATATATATATATATATATATATATATATATATATAAAATAATTATTTATTGACTGGACTATCAAGAACCAACACGAAAATAATAACAATATTACTAAAAAAAAATAATACAACCAAATGTAGGGTTTTAATAACTTGTGGAGGGTACATATTCTACTAGTATTATATATAGAATTTTCAAACGAATAAATAAATTTTCAATCCTTAAAAATATAGTTAAATAACTTAAATAAAATAATAAATATTAAACATGGAAAGGATAACCATGGTATGATCTAATAAATATAAAGAACTAAATATTCAAATAAAATAATTCTATCAACCTCTACAGCTAATATACTAGTCAAAGCACTTGACGGCTTTAGCCATGACACATTGTCTAGGCGGTGTGCATGACAAAATTTAAGCATGACTAGGATTATATTTATAAAATATACGAAAAATTATTTGAGCAAGTTTTTAAATAATGATAAAAATAGAAAATATAGAAGAAGAAAAATCCTCCAAAATTTTGGAGGATTACACCTGTCAGTAGCCACGTGTCAGTTTCCTGTCTAATTCCTGTTTATATTATTGTATGATTAAACTGCTAGATAGGCATGTTTTATGTATCTTGCTAGTCCTCTGAGGACCTGATGATCTCTTCAGGTTTAGCGATTGTATGGAGTTAGTTAGCAGAGCGGGATGGTAGAGGATTGCGATCTATGATACAGGTATTTGCTTATGATATTTCTTATTATCCTTTCGTGCTTTATATTCAGTACCATGATATACTCTGCTTATTTATAGACTCATATCATTCTTGGAGTCTAATCGAACAATATGCTAATGGGCTGCAGACCATGACTCATACTTGTTCTTTCTTGATTATATGATTCATGTGGATTGAGATATAGTTTAGATTAGATATGATACCATGACCTTGACAGCTTATACGTACTCGAGTCGGGCTGGAGTCCGCTCGATACGTAGCTGGCTTGCTCACGAGCTCGCATCCGAAAAGCGGGTGCGGGTCGTGACAGGCGGCAAGGCTAACCGGTATGCTACTGCACCGATTTTCTCGAGAATCTCAAACGGCCCAATGAAATGTGGGCTGAGTTTGCCGCCTTTACCGAAACAGATAGTGCCACGTGTCAGAGAAATCTTCAAAAATACCAAGTCTCCAACCTAGATGCACAAATGTTAACACTAAACTCATAACTACATATGCAATTTAGTCTTAAGGAAATTCTATACCTCAAACTCTAACGGCCTACGGTGACTGTCGGCCTAGTGTTTCTGCCTGTCCTGAGCCACGCGAAGCCGCTCTCTAATCAACTTGACCTTCTCTGCAGCATCTACTACCATATCTGGTCCGAACCGTGCACGCTCTCCTACATCGTCCCAAGACAGCGGGGTACGACATCTCCGACCATACAACGCCTCAAAAGGGGACATCTCGATACTAGCTTGGTAGCTTTTGTTATAGGAGAACTCCACGAGATGAAGGTGGTCCTCCCATTTGCCGCCAAAATCTAGCACGTATGTCCGCAGCATATCCTCGAGCGTCTGAATGGTCCGCTCCGACTGTCCATCCGTCGGCGGGTGATAAGCAGTGCTGAACTTAAGCGCTGTGCCCAAACTGGCCTGTAGGCTCCTCCAAAAATGAGATGTGAACCTGCTGTCACGGTCCGACATGATACTCACTGGAACTCCGTGCAGCCGAACTATCTGCTTCACATAGAGCTCCGTCAGCTTCTCTGTAGACAACCCCACTTTAAATGGAATAAAGTGGGCCGATTTGGTCAACCTGTCAACGATGATCCAAATCGCATCCTTTTCGCCCGATGATCGTGGAAGACCGGAAACGAAATCTATAGTGATGTGTTCCCACTTCCACTCGGGTATCGGTAGCGGCTGCAACAATCCTCCTGGTCTCTGCCTCTCGGCTTTGACCTGCTGACATACGAGGCACCTAGAAACGAAGCGAGCTACTTCGCGTTTCATGCCATACCACCATACGTGGTTTCTCAGGTCCTTGTACATCTTATTGGCTCCCGGGAGTAGAGAATACTGGGAACGGTGTGCCTCCTGCAAAACTTCTTCTCTCAACTCCCCACTAGGTACACAAAGTCTCGTCCCGTGCCGCAACGAACCATCCTCTGCAATGATGAAATCATCGAGCAAACCCGCTCGTGCCTGTGCTATGATGTCCTTCAGCTGCTCATCCTGGTACTGTGCCTCCCGAATCCTGTTCATCAGTCCTGACCGAATCTGCATGTCCATCATCTACATCTCGGCTCCTGGAATGATGATCTCGATGCCCAAGCTCTCTAAATCTGCTAACAAGTGACGATCTTGAGTTAAGCACATTGCTACGGGATACCTGCTCAAAGCATCCGCAACAACATTGGCTTTTCACGAATGGTACTGCAGTGAGATGTCATAGTCGCTCATCAGCTCAAGCCATCTGCGCTGCCTCATGTTCAACTCCTTTTGCGTGAAGACATACTTCAAGCTTTTGTGGTCGGTGAAGATCTCCACTCGCTCTCCGTACATATAATGTCTCCACAGCTTCAAGACGAAGATCACGGCTGCCAACTCAAGATCGTGAGTGGGATAGTTCTTCTCATGTGGTCTCAACTGTCGAGACGCATAGGCTATCACTCTCTTGTTCTGCTCTAGGACACAGCCCAGTCCTTTGCCCGAGGCATCACTATAGATGGTGAAACCTCCCGATCCTGAAGGCAAGGCCAAGATAGGGGCTGTCGTCAGTCTCTTCTTCAATTCGTCGAACGCAGCCTGGCAATCCTCCGTCCATACGAAATCCACATCTTTTCTTGTGAGCCTAGTAAGCGGCTCTACAATCCGAGCAAAGTCCTGCACGAACTTCCGATAATACCCTGCTAGCCCCAAAAAACTCCGTATCTCTGCCACTGTAGTCGGAGTAGACCATGCTTCCACTGCTGTCACCTTCTTCGGATCGACGGATATACCGTCGCCTGTCACCACATGACCAAGAAACTCTACCATGTCCAAGAAGAACTCACATTTTGAGAGCTTTCCATAGAGCTTCTCCCTCCTAAGAGTCTCTAGCACGATCCTCAGATGTTCCTCGTGCTCTTCCGGTGTTTTCGAATAGATGAGTATGTCATCGATAAACACCACCATGAACTTGTCAAGGTACGGATGGAATACCTTGTTCATCAAGTTCATGAAAATCGTCGGGGGATTCGTCAATCCGAACGGCATCACCATGAACTCGTATTGTCCGTACTTGGTCCGGAAAGCAGTCTTCGGTATATCTTCTTTCTTCACCTTCAACTGATGGTAGCCCGACCTCAAATCTATCTTGGAGAATACCCGCGTGCCGCTCAACTGATCGAAGAGATCATCTATCCTCGGCAGCGGATACTTGTTCTTGATAGTAAGATTGTTTAAGGTTCGGTAATTGTAAGCCCCTATTTTTCAAATTTCATTTTAATTAGTGCTAATTAATTTTTAATGTTAATTTTAGTATGTTTTAGTATGTTAATTTTAGTATGTTAATTTTAGGAATTTTTCTAGAATTTTGAAATGATTTTAAATGAGTTTTAAATACAAAAAATATCAATTTGTAATTTTCTAAAAAGTTTTATTATCATTTTGTAATTTTTAGAATTGTTTTAGTATGGTTTTGTAATTTATTAAATTATTTCGATATCAGTTTGTAATTACTCAAATGTTTTAAATTGTGGATGCAAATTTCTGTTTGCAACTATCCTCTGTTAGGACTTATTTGTAAATATCCTAAAATCTAAGGACCTAAGTGCAAATTCCTAACCCTAACTGCCCCCGACGACCAGCTACGTCGCTGGCGACCGACCGACCTACTTTTCCCCACCTTCCCCGGCCAATCCACCGCCCTAAACCCCTATAAATAAACCCTCTCTCTCCCCTGACCCAAACCCTAGCTCTACACCCCACCACAACCACCGCAGCCCTTCGTCTTCGACGAAAACCCTAGACCTAACCCTAACCTCGACGAACTCCTCGTCCAGCCCCCACGCCGAGTGCCACCACCCCTAACCACCGCCGACGAACTCGCCACGCTGAGACGCGACGATCGCCGCCCAAGCGCCGCCTCGCCGACGCCTCCTCCGCCGTCCGCAGCTCTCGAATTCCCCCCTGTGAAGTTGGACACGTACGTGTCAGTTGCTTTCGTGTCTTTTGGTGTCTCGTGTTGGGTCTATAATGTTCGCCGTGTCCTGGCAAACACGAGCGTAGACCCGGACACGTGAAACTCGTGTCGTACGTATCGTGCTGAGAAAGGATACGAGACACCTGTGTCCCTAACTATCAGGACACAGGATTTTTTTTATTATTATTTATAAACCACTCAAAACCTAATAAAACTAACCTAATCCTAACCCCTAACACAAGTGATGGGCTGACCCCCTGGCCAGCCCGACCCGAGTTAAACCCCCCCTCCCCCCCCCGCTGGCTCAGGTTCGAGCCCCCCCTTCTGTTTCCTTTCTTTTTCTTTTTCTGTTTCTTTCCTTTTCTTTTTCTTTTTTTGTTTTATATATATATTTATATATATATGTATATATATTAGTATATATATATGTATATACTATATTTTGACAGTATTTTATATATATGTATATATATTTTATAGTTAGTAAATTATATATATATATATGTATATATTTTTCATGTGTATATATATATATATATATATATTATATACACTTTATTATTAAGTGTTTTCTTATATATATATATATATATATATATATATATATATATATATATATATATATATATATAAATATATATATATATATATATATATATATACTTTATAAATTAAGTATTTTTCTTATACATAGATATATGTACTTTTTACATATGTATGTATATTTTCTATGCATAAATTTACCTTATTAAAATAATAATATTTATTTTGTATTATTACCAAATTGCATTTTTAGTGTATTTAAATTACTGCAACCATTTGGTGTCCAAGACTAGCATGGGTTTTTGGGCCCAAATGTGTTTTCACACATTCAAGACCTGTACAAGTCATATTGGACTTGATTCATGGCCTTGGGTCCTGTATTTGAACTTTGGTTCAAATTATATACATGGACAAAATACGCAGATAATTAATTATTTAATTTTAATAGTATGTAATGCTGTTTTTGGATTTCTAAAAATACTTAAAGTACTGCTAAAATTATGGAAAATAGTATTTAGATACTATGTTAAGTTAACTAATTTAGTATAATTTTTATAGTATTTAATTTACTGTTTTGTCACTAGTTTGGCATATGAAACCAAAACTCATTTTCTGTATACTTAGGAAAGCTGATTTTTATAAAATACTTGTACTGGTTAATAAATTCCAAAAAAATTATAATAAATTTCTATGATTAACAAGGATCACTTTGGTACTTTACTTTAAGTAAAACTAGGCTTTTTGTCTATCTCTAAAATTATTAGAACACAATGGTCTTTTGATTTATTTATTGATTAATTACGACTTGTAGCTTTTTGTGTTATTTTGAGTTTTAGCCGTATTGAACCCCACCCATCACTAGTGTAAAGACCCTAGAAAGTTAGTTAAAGTAGTGTGTCATCCCACATTGGTCTCCTAAGCTAAAATCATCATTTTGGCTAGGTGCCCAGTCACGAGTCGTGTCGCACAGATTAGTGTCCTAGCATTTTAGCTTAGTGTAAAAACTAAGTTATTGTATTTATTTCTACAGTGACGAGTTATCGGACATCCATAGCACTTTTATCGTAGCTTGTTTTGCTTTGCTTTGCTAGAGGCAAGTACTTTCTACGAACTTTACATACTGCTAGAACAATAAACTGCGACTTACCAACCATGTTAAATGTTGATCCTTGGGGTAGCAAGTTAGAACTTTACATATTGTATTACTTTCAGTCTCTACCATGTTTAGGACAGTATCTCATACCTCTCACATGCTTTATATCGTTCTCGTATCTCCCACATGTTATTACTGTTTTCATATCTCTCACATGTTTAAAATAACGGGATAAGGGGAAACTGCTAGTAGTGTACGTGATCATGATCCCCTTCTCCGTATGTATTTACCGCGCTCGGAGACATTATATATGTAACCTTGCCGTAGGTTCTGATCTCGCATTTGTGTATGGATATACACCGATGCCGTTCATGCACGTATGTGCATGCCAGAAAAACTTGATATGTACCGCTGTACATCCTATTCATCTATTGACCGATTCACGTACATGCTACAGTTTTAAACTTTTAAACTATATGTTGTCATTCCTAAAAAGAACCAAATTAAACCATGATATGCCATGATTCCAGTTTATTCCATTCCTGTTCATGCTTTGTATATTTAGTTTGCTAGAAAATAGTACTTGCTCCCGTCCTGACAGGATAATGTTGTAGGTATACTTACTGAGGAGGAGTTGCTCTGTGATTCGTATTATGGAGTCACTGCCGAGGACCCGGTTTTGCCATATGAGGATGTTCCTGCGGGGAGACTCGTCTAGTTTACGTAGTCACTTGGGATACTTAGTGTAGTCATGTATTAGACTACGTATTTTGTAAATGGACATGTATCCAGTTTTACATTTCACTTGTACTTGGACATTTTACTATATACGACGACTTTTGTGTTTGGAGCATTTATGATTCTTCTTCACTTATAGAACTGTTAGCACATTTAGTCTTATCTTGTTATCTCTAGAACAACTTACTGCGCTTTATCTTAAGCGTAGGCTGGACATGGCTCGGCCCGGCCCAACAATTTGGATAACGGGTCGTGATATATTTTTTGGCGGCCCATGCAGGTCCCGACTAAACTGTTTGGTTACGTTATTGTACCAAGCATGCCGGCAATTAGGAACTTAAGGTAATTAGACAACATTAGGAATGACGCTTAGAACACCTAGAGGAATGCTAGGATTGCAACATAGGAAATACATCACATGCTTGCTATTATAATTAGATTTCTTTGCATATGATTGCTTACTTTAAATAAGTCCTTATAAGTCCATTTTACTTTTATTAGATGGTGCTTACTCGTTCATCCCAGTATGTTACCCCCGAGAATGGGGCCCTCCTTATCCAGTCAGCTGACCAGTCGACTGATACACCTCCACCTACCACATTCCCCCACTCCACAAATCCACAAACCCAGATACCACAACCACCTTCCACATCACAGGCCCAGCAGGACCCGATACTTCCACCACCCCCTATCACTATACCCACCCAGGCTTCCGTCACACTCGACGGGAATCAGCTGCTCACACTGATTCAGGGGTTCCTAACAACCCATCAGGAGCAGACTACCCTACTCCGCCAGAGCATGGAGCGTTCTGAGGGACGTCCTGTGGTCCCACCACCTGTAGAGTCACGGCAGAGAGCGAGGACGATCAAGGACTTCATGGGTCTGAATCCCAAGGAGTTCTCAGGGACTGAAGGCCTAGTAGTAGCTGACGACTGGCTAGATTCGGTAGAGAGGAAGCTTTTGGGAGTTAGGATGCCGGATGACCTCCAGGTCGAGGCAGCGGGATTTCTGCTGATAGACCTAGCAGGAGTCTGGTTCCGGAATGAGCCATTATTTGCGAGAGGGAGAGCCACTTGGGACCAGTTCAAGACCCAGTTCAAGAAGAAATTCTTCTCGACCACTGCTAGAGTAGCCATGGGGCTACGATTCCAGAACATCCAGCAGGAGAACCGTTCTGTTGATGACTATACGGCAGAGTTTAGTCGCCTGAGCCGTTTTACTCCTAGTCTGGTTGCAGATCCAGAGGAGATGACCCATAGGTTTTGCCATGGTCTAGTTCCAGACATTGGCATCCTTATAGTGGCGAACGGTACGACTGACTACTACCAGAGCCTAGAGTTGGCCCGGAGCATTGAGGAGCGTCTTCTGTCATACAAGAGGCCGGCTTCTGTACATCATGAGGGACCGTCCAAGCGTCAGGCTTTCCAGCAGAGAGCACCGACGCCGCCCCAGCAGACCTACCGTCCCCCTACACCACATCATCAGACCCCGCCAGTTAGAGCCCCGGGACACCAGCAGCAGCAGAAGGGAGCTATATGTTCTTTCTGCGGAAGACCATGGCACGACAGGTCCGTTTGCAGGAAGAGGTTGGGTCAGTGTTTAGTTTGTGGGTCTGCCACCCATCAGCTACGGAACTGTCCAGCAGCCAAGGGACCTAGAGGACCACTCCCGACTCAGCAGCAGAGGTTTGGGCAGCATCTGCAGCAGCAGAAGGGACCTCAGGGGAAGGTTTATAGCCTAGCCCTCGAGCCGGAGCCGGAGCAGGTTTCGGAGCCGGATTACTTAGCTGACATCATCACAGGTCATGTTTATTTGCATACTTTTCTAGCTCTATGCTTGTTTAATTCTGGTGCATCTCATAGCTTTCTGTCATTAGAGTTTATGCATGAACATCACTTAGTATCTACACCTACTGCAGAGATTAGTAGAGTAATGACGGGAGGAGGACCAGTGCCTATTAGAGCTAGCTATAGATGCTCTATTATGATAGCCGGAAGAGAGTTTGAGGGGCGATTCTTTGTGATGCCACTCCCCGATTATGATATCATATTGGGGATGGACTGGCTTAGCTATGCCCATGCATCTATAGATTGCCATGAGGGTAGTATTTTGTTCAGTCCCCCAGGCACAGCACCATTCAGTGTCAGGAGGACAGGGCCGGAGATCAGCCTAGAGCCGAACTGTTGTGTTACAGTCGGAGACGCAGCACCGCCACACCCTATCATTAGGGAGTTTATGGATGTATTCCCAGAGGATCTTTCAGGACTTTCGCCTGACAGAGATGTGGAGTTCACTATAGATTTAGTGCCGGGTTCATCACCAGTATTCCGGACTTGCTATAGAGTGAATCCCAAGGAGGCCATAGAGATGAAAGAGCAGATTGATGACCTGTTGAAAAAGGGTTTTATTCGATCCAGTGCTTCTCCATGGGGAGCACCAGTACTCTTTGTGCCTAAGAAGGATGGTACAGTCCGGTTGTGTATTGACTACCGGGCCTTGAATGCCATCACCATCAAGAACAAATATCCTCTGCCCAGGATAGATGATTTGTTCGACCAGTTGAGTGGGGCGAAGGTGTTTTCCAGGATAGACTTGAGATCCGGGTACCACCAGGTGAAGGTTAGGCTAGCAGACATCCAGAAGACGGCGTTCAACACGAAGTACGGGCAGTACGAGTTTCTGGTGATGCCATTTGGTCTCACAAATGTGCCAGCTGTCTTTATGAACTTGATGAATAAAACATTTCACCAGTATCTAGATAAGTTTGTCGTAGTGTTTATCGACGACATCCTGATATACTCGAAGACGCCAAAGGAGCATGCAGAGCACTTGCGGATAGTTTTGGGAATTCTGAGGCAGGAGAGATTGTTTGCCAAATTGCCGAAGTGCGAGTTCTTTTTAGACCGAGTGGAGTTTCTCGACCATGTAGTCACTGAAGATGGAATCTCGGTGGATCCCAAGAAGATTGCTGCAGTTGAGACGTGGAAGGCTCCGACGTCAGTTTCAGAGATCAGGAGCTTTCTGGGTTTAGTAGGCTATTATAGAAAGTTCATCCAGGACTTTGCTAGGATAGCTGAACCCATGACGAAGCTGACACGGAAGGACGCAGAGTACATCTGGTCAGAGGACTGCCAGACAGCATTTGAGGAGCTGAAGAGGAGGCTGACGACCGCTCCAGTTCTGACTTTACCTTCAGGTTCTGGAGGTTTCACCATATACAGTGATGCTTCTGGGAAGGGGCTAGGATGTGTTCTACAGCAGCATGGGAAAGTAATTGCTTATGCATCTAGGCAATTACGGACTCATGAGAGGAATTATCCTACCCATGACCTCGAGTTAGCTGCGGTGATCTTTGCACTCAAGTTATGGAAACATTACTTATACGGAGAGCGTGTGGAGATTTTTACTGACCACAAAAGCTTGAAGTATGTGTTCACGCAGAAAGAGGTGAACATGAGGCAAAGACGATGGTTGGAGTTGATGAAGGACTTCGACATCGATTTACAGTATCACCCCGAGAAAGCAAATGTGGTGGCGGATGCGCTGAGGAGGCATCCGATGGCATGGTACCTGATGATTGATCGGCATTTGCGGGAGGATCTGAAGAAGCTAGGTATCGAAGTAGTTCGGCCAGGATCAGTGATACAGATGATGGCGCTTGACATTCAGTCAGGTTTGATGGAGCAGATTCGGGAGGCACAGTCTACAGATGAGAGCCTTCGCAGACTTCGACCCCAGGCTTTAGCGGGATTGCTAGATGACTTCACTATAGCAGAGGATGGATCCTTGAGGCATGGCAGCCGATTGTACGTGCCGAAGGGAGAGCTGGTAGAGGCAGTCTTGCAGGAGGCGCACCGATCGAGATACTCTATTCACCCTGGTGCTAACAAGATGTACCGTGACTTGAGGGAACATCTTTGGTGGCATGGGATGAAGAGGGATGTATCGCATTTTATCTCGAGATGCCTAGTTTGCCAGCAGGTCAAGGCGGAGCGCCAGAGGCCAGCTGGTTTGTTGCAGCCGTTACCCATTCTCGAGTGGAAGTGGGAACATATTACGATGGACTTCGTTTCAGGGCTTCCTCGTTCCCAAGGAGGGAAGGATGCCATCTGGGTCATCGTAGATAGGCTGACAAAGTGTGCGCACTTCATACCCTTTAAGGTGGGGCTTTCCACCGAGAAGTTGGCGGAGCTATACATGCAGCAGATAGTTCGCCTACACGGAGTGCCGGTGAGCATCGTGTCAGACAGAGACAGCAGATTCATATCCCACTACTGGAGGAGCTTACAGGAGGAGTTGGGCAGCAGGCTCAAGTTCAGTACGGCATACCACCCGCAGACAGATGGGCAGTCCGAGAGGATGATACAGACACTGGAGGATATGCTGAGGACCTGCGTGCTGGACTTCAGAGGATCATGGGAGAGCCATCTGCACTTGGTAGAGTTTTCATACAACAACAGCTACCAATCCAGTATCGGTATGTCTCCTTTCGAGGCGCTATATGGACGACGATGCCGCACACCGCTCTTTTGGGATGATGTCAGAGACAGAGTTATGCTTGGGCCAGAGATAATCACGGATGCAGCAGAAAAAGTCAGGATGATCAAAGACAGGCTCAGAGTAGCTCAGAATAGGCGGAAACACTGGGCTGATGCTAGTCGCAGACCGATGGAGTTCACAGACGGTAATATGGTGCTAGTGAAGATATCACCTACTAGAGGGACGATCCGGTTCGGACGAGGAGGAAAGCTGAGCCCCAGATACATCGGGCCGTTCGAGATACTCGGCAGGATCGGAGAGGTAGCTTACAGGGTTGCACTTCCACCCAACCTAGCAGGAGTTCACGATGTCTTTCACGTAACTCAGCTGAGAAGATATGTTCCAGACCCCAGTCATGTGCTAGATCATTCAGAGTTGGAGGTCGGACCGAGCCTTACAGTTTCTGAGCAGCCGGTGGAGATATTAGACAGGAGAGAGAAGAGGCTGAGGAACAAGGTTATACCCCTAGTACGAGTAGCTTGGAGCCGTCACTCCCCAGGTGAATCTACTTGGGAGAGGAAGTCGGACATGAGGAAGAGATACCCTTACTTGTTCGATCCAACCGCTGCGAGGGAACCACCCGTTCCCGCTTGATACCTTAGAGGTTAGTTTCAATCATAGCCTTAGTCATTTATTGCATTGTTTGCTATGTTAATATTGTCGGGTCTTCAATCCTTGTGAATTTCGAGGACAAAATTTTTCAAGGAGGGAAGACTTGTAAGCCCCTGTTTTTCAAATTTTATTTTAATTAGTGCTAATTAATTTTTAATGTTAATTTTAGCCTTAAAATAATTCTTAGGATTTTTAGAAATTTTTCTAGAATTTTTAAATGATTTTAAATGAGTTTTAAATACAAAAAATATCAATTTGTAATTTTCTAAAAAGTTTTATTATCATTTTGTAATTTTTAGAATTGTTTTAGTATGGTTTTGTAATTTATTAAATTATTTCGATATTAGTTTGTAATTACTCAAATGTTTTAAATTGTGGATGCAAATTTCTATTTGCAACTATCCTCTGTTAGGACTTATTTGTAAATATCCTAAAATCTAAGGACCTAAGTGCAAATTCCTACCCTAACTGCCCCCGACGACCAGCCACGTCGCCGGCGACCGACCGACCTACTTTTCCCCACCTTCCCCGGCCAATCCACCGCCCTAAACCCCTATAAATAAATCCTCTCTCTCCCCTGACCCAAACCCTAGCTCTACACCCCACCACAACCACCGCAGCCCTTCGTCTTCGACGAAAACCCTAGACCTAACCCTAACCTCGACGAACTCCTCGTCCAGCCCCCACGCCGAGTGCCACCACCCCTAACCACCGCCGACGAACTCGCCACGATGAGACGCGATGATCGCCGCCCAAGCGCCGCCTCGCCGACGCCTCCTCCGCCGTCCGCAGCTCTCGAATTCCCCCCTGTGAAGTCGGACACATACGTGTCAGTTGTTTTCGTATCTTTTGGTGTCTCGTGTTGGGTCTATAATGTTCGCCGTGTCCTGGCAAACACGAGCGTAGACCCGGACACGTGAACTCGTGTCGTACGTATCGTGCTGAGAAAGGATACGAGACACCTCTGTCCCTAACTGTCAGGACACAGGATTATTATTTTTTTATTATTTATAAACCACTCAAAACCTAATAAAACTAACCTAATCCTAACCCCTAACACAAGTGATGGGCTGACCCCCTGGCCAGCCCGACCCGAGTTAAAACCCTCCCCCCCCCCGCTGGCTCAGGTTCGAGCCCCCCCCTTTCTGTTTCCTTTCTTTTTCTTTTTCTGTTTCTTTCCTTTTCTTTTTCTTTTTTGTTTTATATATATATTTATATATATATATATATATATATATATATATATATATATATATATATATATATATATATATATATATATATATATATATATATATATTAGTATATATATATGTATATACTGTATTTTGACAGTATTTTTTATATATGTATATATATTTTATAGTTAGTAAATTTTATATATATATGTATATATTTTTCATGTGTGTATATATATATATATATATATATATATATATAGTATATATATATATATATATATATATATATATATATATATATATATATATATATATATATTATATATACACTTTATTATTAAGTGTTATCTTATATATATATATATTTGTATATATATATATATATATATATATATATATATATATATATATACACTTTATAAATTAAGTATTTTCTTATACATAGATATATGTACTTTTTACATATGTATGTATATTTTTACTATGCATAAATTTACCTTATTAAAATAATAATATTTATTTTATATTATTACCAAATTGTATTTTTAGTGTATTTAAATTACTGCAACCATTTGGTGTCCAAGCCTAGCATGGGTTTTTGGGCCCAAATATGTTTTCACACATTCAAGACCTGTACAAGTCATATTGGACTTGATTCATGGCCTTGGGTCCTGTATTTGAACTTTGGTTCAAATTATATACATGGACAAAATACGCAGATAATTAATTATTTAATTTCAATAGTGTGTAATGCTGTTTTTGGATTTCTAAAAATACTTAAAGTACTGCTAAAATTATGGAAAAATAGTATTTAGATACTATGTTAAGTTAACTAATTTAGTATAATTTTTATAGTATTTAATTTACTGTTTTGCCACTAGTTTTGCATATGAAACCAAAACTCATTTTCTGTATACTTATGAAAGCTGATTTTTATAAAATACTTGTACTGGTTAATAAATTCCAAAAAAATTATAATAAATTTCTATGATTAATAAGGATCACTTTGGTACTTTACTTTAAGTAAAACTAGGCTTTTTGTCTATCTCTAAAATTATTAGAACACAATGGTCTTTTGATTTATTTATTGATTAATTACGACTTGTAGCTTTTTGTGTTATTTTGAGTTTTAGCCGTATTGAACCCCACCCATCACTAGTGTGAAGACCCTAGAAAGTTAGTTAAAGTAGTGTGTTACCCCATATTGGTCTCCTAAGCTAAAATCATCATTTTGGCTAGGTGCCCAGTCACGAGTCGTGTCGCACAGATTAGTGTCCTAGCATTTTAGCTTAGTGTAAAAACTAAGTTATTGTATTTATTTCTACAGTGACGAGTTACCGGACATCCATAGCACTTTTATCGCATCTTGTTTTGCTTTGCTTTGCTAGAGGCAAGTACTTTCTACGAACTTTACATACTGCTAGAACAATAAACTGCGACTTACCAACCATGTTAAATGCTGATCCTTGGGGTAGCAAGTTAGAACTTTACATATTATATTACTTTCAGTCTCTACCATGTTTAGGACAGTATCTCATACCTCTCACATGCTTTATATCGTTCTCGTATCTCCCACATGTTATTACTGTTTTCATATCTCTCACATGTTTAAAATAACGGGATAAGGGGAAACTGCTAGTAGTGTACGTGATCATGACCCCCTTCTCCGTATGTATTTACCGCGCTCGGAGACATTATATATGTAACCTTGCCGTAGGTTCTGATCTCGCGTTTGTGTATGGATATACACCGATGCCGTTCGTGCACGTATGTGCATGCCAGAAAAACTTGATATGTGCCGCTGTACAACCTATTCATCTATTGACCGATTCACGTACATGCTACAGTTTTAAACTTTTAAACTATATGTTGTCATTCCTAAAAAGAACCAAATTAAACCATGATATGCCATGATTCCAGTTTATTCCATTCCTGTTCATGCTTTGTATATTTAGTTTGCTAGAAAACAGTACTTGCTCCCGTCCTGACAGGATAACGTTGTAGGTATACTTATTGAGGAGGAGTTGCTCTGTGATTCGTATTATGGAGTCACTACCGAGGACCCGGTTTTGCCATACGAGGATGTTCCTGCGGGGAGACTCGTCTAGTTTGCGTAGTCACTTGGGATACTTAGTGTAGTCATGTATTAGACTACGTATTTTGTAACTGGACGTGTATCCAGTTTTACATTTCACTTGTACTTTGATATTTTACTATATACGACGACTTTTGTGTTTGGAGCATTTATGATTCTTCTTCACTTATAGAACTGTTAGCACATTTAGTCTTATCTTGTTATCTCTAGAACAGCTTACTGCGCTTTATCTTAAGCGTAGGCTGGACATGGCTCGGCCCGGCCCAACAATTTAGGTAACGGGTCATGACAGTAATCGATGCACATTCGTACCTTACCATCCTTCTTCGGTACAAAAAGGACAGGGGAGCCCCATGGCGACGAACTCTCCCTGATGAACCCTTTTTCCAGCAATTCGTCTATCTGCTTCTTTAATTCTTCAGATTCCTTGTTGTTGATCCTGTACACCGATTGAGCCGTCGGTTCGACGCCTGGCACTAGATCAATAGCGAACTCGATGTCCCTATCTGGCGGCAATCCTAGCAAGTCTTCGGGAAACACGTTTATGAACTCCGTAATGATGGGATGTGGGATCTTCTCTCCCTCGATCATAGCTCCGTAAATAGCTCCGTGCTGCTGCTCGACTGCTCCTCTCGTAAACTCGAATATCGGTACCACCGGAGGACTGAATACAACACATCCTCGGTGGCAGTCTATACTGGCAAAATTCTTACTCAACCAATCCATACCGAGAACGATGTCGAAACTCGGTAGTGGCATTACGAGTAAGTTGGCGCGCAACTCCCGACCTCCCAAGGTAATGCGCCGCTTCATGCAAATATCCTTGACTAGGATAATGCCTCCGCCTGTCAAAATTTTGCAACTAACCCACAATGATACAGACGCTATACTATGCTTGAATACAAAAGCTACAGAGATAAAACTATGGGATGCATCGGAATCAAACAAAGCTACAGCGGAGATAGAATCAAGAAGTATGGAACCTGCTATCACGTCTGGGGTAGGTTCGGGCTCCTCAACGGCCATGGCAAAAGCTCGGCCCTGCTGGGGTGTGCCTCTCTGCTGGTGCTGAACGAACCGCTGCTGCTGAGTGGGTAGTAGGGGACCTCGTGGCTGAGGTGCTGCTGGTCCTCTCTGTGCTGGTGCCGTCTTGGGTTCTGTTCGTTTAGGGATCAATAAGCAGTCTTTCAGCTGATACGATGGAGATCCACAATATAAGCACGCTCCGAGTCTCTTCCGGCAGTCGTTCCAAGTGTGTCCGCTCCTCCCGCAGTGAGTACAGTGTGGGGCCTGCTGTAGCTGTCTCTGTGGTTGCTGAGTCTGGGCTCGGGCTGGGACCCGGTTCTGCTGGTATGCTGGAGTTTTACTAGCAGGCTGGAACTGCTGCTGATGATGCTGCTGAAAGGTCTTCGGCTGGAACTGGGGACGCTTCGCCGGGGTTGATTGGTTGTTGTTTCCTCCAACAGTCTCTCGACTCCTCTTCGGTCTGTAATTCAGTTCTTCCTCCACTGCTTGTGCGACCTCCAGAATCTCCTCATAGGTAGTAGCTCGGCTGGTGGCGATGGCCAAACGAATCTCGTATGACAGTCCCTTCCTGAACCGTCGTGCTTTGTCTTCCGGAGTGCTGATCAAGTTCTCCGTAAATCGACTGAGGCGAGAAAACTTTGCTGTATACTCATCGACGGTGTGGTTGCCTTGTTCCAGATGCTCGAACTGGCTCACTAGCGCCTCTCGTGCTACATATGGGTAGAACTTCTTCTTGAACAGGCGCTTGAACTCCTCCCAAGTAACGTCTGGTGCAGAAAAGGGGGGCTCGCCTTGGTACCATGTCCGCGCAATGTCAAAAAGCTGTCCACTGACTGACTCTATCTTCAGATCTTCTGGAATTCGGGCCATCTTCAGATACCTCTCCACGTTCTCCAGCCATTCGTCAACGTAGACGATCCCCTCTGTCCCATAGAATGGCATGGGCCTAAAGTCCATAAAGTGCTTGGGATTCCCCGGTTGCTGTCGGAGAGCATCTTGAATCTGAAGTGGCTTTCTCAGAGTGTCGCAAAACATGTTGGCCTGCTGCTGGATGATCCCGAGGAGTGTAACATTGTCCAGTGCTAGTGGCGGAGGCAGTGCAGGCGCCGGGTACATCGCTGGCACGGGATGTACAGTAGGTGCTGGGTATATCACTGGTGCTGGATGCATGGCTGGTGCTGTGTACATATAGGGAACCTGCTGCATCATAGGTACGGAATACATGGCTGGTGCTGGGTGCATCGCAGGTGGTGGATAATCTGCTTGTGCGGGTGGAGGAATGGGTGCTGGCATTTGCGGAGGGAACTGTGGTGGAGGCGGAATATCATCCCTGCGGAACCTCGAGTACTGTGGCTGAGCCGGTCCACTCTGGTGAGTAAGCTGGCCTCCCTGTGTCGGAGGAGTCTCATAAGTGAAAAATCCGCCAACAGTCGGTGGAGTGTTCCATGCAGCGTTCTTCCTGTCCTGTGGATCCATTAGCTGAAAACAAAGGAAATCATTAGACGAATAGAATGATTCAAACATGATGCATAAGAGAAATTTAAAGTCGAATATAGAAGTCAATGACGCAAATTTCATCTCACGAAGACAGTCCTTAAGTCCCTATTCCTAGTCCTAGTCACAGGCCCGCAGTAGCACGACTAACTTAAGTACCACCGCGGTTTCGTTGGTCTTGCGAAACGTCGACCTGCATGGGCCACCATAAAAATGTGTCACGACCCGCACCCAATATTTGGGCTTGAACCGTGTGCACGCCCAGCCTACGCCACAGAGTCGGCGGTAGAACGCTGTAACAGTATGATGAACAACCACGCAATAATATAATTCTCACATGGGACAACCACAACTCAAAGTCACAGCTCAATAACTAGAAGGTGAAATAAATATCCATCTCAAAGGGAAAGTATGATAAATAAATAAAATGATATCTCTACTACAAGTCTCAACATCAACTCAAAATCCAATACAAGTCTCAGCTCTAACTAAAGGAAACTAAGCAAACGCAGCAGGACCAGTCCCTGCATACTCCTCCTGATAAGTAAAGTCTGCCTCAGCTAAGTCTCCCATGTATGGGCCATACTGGTCAGGGCACTCGACCTCCTCGCAATCACCTAAAATTTGTTTGGTTACCCAGTCAGGATAGAACGAGTACAATTCATCGAATGCAGTTCCAATATATGAAAGAGACTATAAACAAAGGTTAGACACCAATTATGAGTTTGAAAATAATAGTAAAGACGAAAGTAAAGACAGTAAATCGACAGTAAAATAAAGTAGACAATACCTTCCCGACTGTTAGAAATACCTTGATATGTGATCGGTCTGGGGTACTACACCGTACGGTCTACGATGTCTACTTGCAAAAAATAAGCACTGTCTACAATGTCTACTTGCAGGAAAATAAACACTGTCTACAATGTCTAGTTGCAGGAAAAATAAGCACTGTCTACAATATCTACTTGCAGAAAAATAAGCACTGTCTACAATGTCTACTTGCAGGAAAATAAGCACTGTCTATGGTCGGATCACATATCTTTGGTATTTCAAGTTCCCGACTCATTGTTTATACTAAAATAAAATTCACATAATTAATGACCAATCAATGAGATATAGTGTAATTCAATATTGAAAACAGACAACAAACTGTACTCGCCTGAGGTCCTATACTGTTGTAATAGATCCAATGCCAAGTCTGAGCCCAAATGACCTATTAATAATTCATAATGATCAATATACAAATGTTGAATGTATAAAAATCAACAATTATTTTATTGGCCTATAGCATGGTTTAGGTTATCCATTTCATTTGGGTTTGCAGTCTCTAGTTCTAGTGTCTAGTAAAAGTGAATCTTTACTGGCTGCTATGATGAAGTACTACTTCATTAACTACCCCACTGTTACCCTTCTATACCAACTTCAGATTTAGTTGTTATGTTATGCTGTTTAGTGATCCTGTGGAAATTCCCTATGTCTACTTACTGTAGACACCCTCTATAACAGTACTAGAGCATAAGTGCCCTTAGTACTCTTGTATCTAAGCCAAAAGGATACATTACAACTCATTTGTCTTGTGACCCCCTGAATGTCCAGGTTTGGACATTAGACTGTGGGTGTTCTTAATAACAGTAGGGTGCTACTGCCAATCTCTAGCCCTGAGGCTGGTCCCTTGCCTACTTCAGTGTTTTCAACCTATTGACCAAGATGTTTACCGTCTTAACCTAAACTGATGATTCCTACTTAGTGTCCTGTGGTTTGGTAACTTGTACCATTTCAGGGTAACTGGAATACAGGTCAGTTAAGACCCAATTCAATACCCAAACTTGTACATAGAAATCCAGCCCCCATGATGTAATTCTCAACCTTATACCTGGCTTTATATCTGGACTTGTGTTCCAGACTTTACTGTTGCTGATATAGAGAAACTTAGTTTCCTGCTAACAATTAATAATGAATACCAGAATCCAACCTCTCCCCCAGTTCCTGTATTAATGTATGGCTGGGTTCAACAAATATTTCCCAGGTACTATGGGGAGGAAGTTGCCTACAGTCCCTACCTACTGGTTGACTGATTTCAGAGTAGGCACCCAATTCCTTAGTTGATTTGAATGCTTCACAACTGTTCTTCCTAACCCACATCTAGGTTCTCAATGTGGCAAAGGAAATTAAATACCCAGTTGTATTGTTCTAACCCTCTGGGACATGCAGTCCATGTAGGTTCCATCTTCTAGTCCTTATCCAGAGATGGGTAAGGTTGGCTTAATCTATTTCTCTTATTCCTTCCTGTCTTTTCATTTGCACAAGACATCAGTCAGGAAATCCCAATTTCCAGGCCACTCTCGTTTGCTTAGGGTAGCCCCATAACCCAGTGAACATCTTCTTTACATCAAGGTCTTCACTGTCATGTGGTATGCCAATTCTTAAGGTCTTAGGTATATAAAACCTGGTATCTATATGGAGGTAATACTTTGGTACTTCCTACTGGCTAGGCCTGCCTCATATTGAGGAAAGACTATGGGAGCCGGGCATACTACAGGATGGAGTCCTGTACTCGAGCTTAGGCTCTTAGTCAGGACAGTCCATGCATCCAGTTGTCCCTCTTGCTTCCCAGGTATTAGAAACTTGTAAGTACCCTTTATATGTTCCTGGTTTACTCCTGCTGTCAGTGTCAAATCTGTCACCTAGGTATTTACCTTCTAGTTATAACTAGGTCCATACCCTGCTTGGCAATCCTAGTAATTTATAGCAGGGCTGACCCTAAAGTGTCCTGGGTCATGGCCAACTATCCAAGGGCTATTCTGTGAGCATGATTATACTGGTTTCCCATACCTTGCTTTACCCCAACCGATTTATTAGGAAACACACCTATACTCTGGTGTTAAGCCTGTTACCAGGTCTTCCTGATACCAGGTGGCTTCTTGCCATGGTTAGTAGACTCAAAATTTAGTTTGATCCAAGAGCATTGGCCTTCCATCTAACTGAAAGGTAATGTCCATATCAATTCTCCTCGATATCAGGTTCCCCTCCCCCCATCTAGTTATCCCCTGGTTCAGAATACTTGGAATCTGTAATCATGGTACAAAGTTATATCCTAGACTAGCAGTTTAGGGTGTATCAGGGGATTGGTATACTAGTACAAGCCTAGGACCTAGAAATATATGGAAGACTACTTCCTGGATCCAGGATTCGTTTTTCCTGTCAATGCACAGGTCTTAGGCTTGGGGAGTCCTATCATGATATGGTGCCTATGATGTCTAGATTTCTAAGTACAGGAATTTCCTATCAATGCACAGTTGACAGGTTTGACCAGAAGTGATCTGTGAGGAGGCTCTGGTTACTTCTATAACCTGATCTTTGGTTACAGGGTGGGTTACTGGTGTATACTAGTTATTACCCAATGTTTGCCTAGGAATTTCATTAAATATCTAGCCCTCTACAAATCTTCGAGTGTTGACACAAGTAATTAGACTCTGGGCATAACAATAAAGGGTGAGGAACTTACCTGGTGGTTGTTCAGAATTTAGCCTCCTCCTTGCGTTAATCGTGTGCTTCTCTTGGCAAGGGATGGTGTGAGTGGCTAGGGTTTGTAGAGGCTCAGACGAATTCTTAGGTATGCATTTATATACCTACAGTTGATATGGGATGATCAAGGGAAAAGATTTCAAATATTGCTTTGAATAGGATTTGAGCTAATCATCTGATTTCGAACTGACTTCATATTTGATTTGAATTCCAATATACAGCTCAATCCTCTCGAGCAATCATTTGCCAAATTTTAAAACTAACCCTTTTTGCAATTAGGTCCAGGCTTGATATAGTTATTGCGAGGGACCTCTTTATATTGAATGTTTATACATATACTCTAGTATAATTGTCAAATGTAATTCATGAAACTAAGAATTTATAATTGATACATAAAATAAATAATTAAATAATAAAAAATGTAGGTGGGGCTCACACCGATAAACTGAATAAATAAAGCTCAACATAAAAGTATGCACAAGTAAAGGTTCCTAACTATTCTATGTGATATATATACTTTGAGAAGACAACGTTCTACGCAGGAGCTTACGTGTTCAGCATAGATGGAGAGAGAGTGGTAGTAGGTAGCGCTCATAAGAGACACTATCGACCATAGACAGAAAGTAGCTCTCATACGAGAACTATCGG
Source organism: Iris pallida (assembly GCA_029216955.1). Classification (NCBI taxonomy): domain Eukaryota; kingdom Viridiplantae; phylum Streptophyta; class Magnoliopsida; order Asparagales; family Iridaceae; genus Iris; species Iris pallida. Next base: position 16,566,798 of record JANAVB010033420.1, read on the forward strand.
CCCCGGGGCAGTAAGTAGCACTCATACGAGACACAATCGGCCCAAATCTATGTGTGTACTGAACATGTAGCCCCTACGCTAATAAATGTCTCCCCCGCCCCATGATACTATACATGTGTCGACTCCACGACACTATTTAATCTTTAATAACTGCCAAGTCTTCTATATAATCTATTAGCAGTTATATCCTAACGCACGGCCTGTACGTGCCAATGATCAGTCAGCACGCAAGTCCGCATCTATATGCGACTCACAACTCACACACAATCCGTGGCACATCGTGACAATTTATGAGATGCACTAAACATACGATGGTCCCTTAACTCTAAGCCAATTGCATAAAGTATAATAATTTGCATCTATATATAATTTTGAAAGAATAACATAAAGAAAAAGCATGCATGATATTAAGCAAGAAATTAAACAGTAAAGGTAAGGTGTCTTACCTGGGGTACCGCCTGATGTGGTGTAATGATCCGACAAGTCCTGGTTTGTCCAATAGTCATGTTTGATGTGTAAGGGGTCCGAAGTCCATGAGAAAATAGGGAGACACGATTTAGTCATGATGAAGAATTGAATAAACGATGGCTTTGTGTAAATAATACATATATTATTTTGTAAAAATATTTATAATACTTGAAAAATATATTTCATTAGTCCAAGATATTTTAGATAAAATAAATACTTAGAATAAGTTTTTAATTTGAAAACAACCATTTTTATTAGTCAAATATATATATATATATATATATATATATATATATAGAAAAATACTTAAAAAGTAAAAAAGAATCGTTTTAGTCTAAAAAAACTCTAAGTTGTAAAAATTTAGGTAAAAAACTATATTTTACTATTCTTGGTCAATATTCGAAAAATAGAAATCCTTTTAAGGTAATACTAAATTTTGGCAAACAAAATTTTAGATGCCAAAAAGTTCATATTTTAAAATACCGTAAGTAATATAGGAGCATATTTTAGAACTTTCAAGGTGCAGTAAAAATAAGTGTAGGACTCAAGGCCCACTCCCAAATAAATTTAAAAATATTAAATATGTATTACTAATAACTAACAAAAGAATAAATAGATAATAATGATACTAATGAATAATAATAATAATACTAATAATAATAATAATAATAATAATAATAATATAATAATAATAATGAGAATAATGATGTTAACAGAAATAATAATAATACTAATAATAATAATAATAATGATAATAATGATAATAATATATAATAACGCTAATATTAATAATCTCTTAGCCATTAAGGCTCTTCCCCCAAATTGGTTACAGAGAGAGAGAGCAAAAAAGGGGAGAGCGGGGAGAGAGTTGGGGGCTCACCGTCGGCAGAGGCGCGAGTTTTGGACGGAACGTCGGACGGAGGCAGCGGCGGTGCTGTGGTCTCGAGCGGCGGTGAGCGCCGCAGTAGAGGCGCGGTCGCCGGGCAAGGCTCGGCCATCGATGACGGTGGTGGCCCGAGCGGGGAGTCCACGGATGGCATGGCGGTGTCTCATGGAGAGGTGCGGAGTGGTCCGGTGGAGAAAGGGGGCGCCGATGGTCAGAGCTGACGGGGCAGCGCGACGCCGGTAAGAAAAGGCGGCCGGTGCTGACGTGGCCGGGCGTAGTGGGGCTCGTCGGACATGGCGCTGATGGCGCTCGTGGTTCGAGACGCAGTACGGAGAGGACGAGCTCCGACGGGGAGGCACGGCACAGGTTAGGGTTTATTTCTCTCATTTTTTCTCTTTTGGGGTTTTACAATTTCCGACGGTGGAGGTGGCGGATGGTGGCGATGACAGTGGCAGTCGGTTGACGGGGTTGGGGAGGAGTGTCATGACCCGCACCCGTTATTTTTTTCAAACGGATACGAGACGTGTCCAAGCAAGCCTACGCCGCAGTGTCGGCGGTAGTACGCTGTCACGGCCATGAATATCCAAAATCATAAATAATGCTCATTCACAAAAATTAATTTAATTTACAATGATCATAAGATTTATATTTGCAGAAAAATATAAACTTGTACAAATATTGGAATGTCTACAACTCCGCTATCTAGCTAGTTTCTAGGCTTTTGTCTGCAAGTACCCCCGTATCTCCCATGCTAAGTGAATCCACGGCTAACCTGAAAAATATTGGTTCCAGTCAGGAATGGAACGAGCACAATTCACTGAATGCAATTTTAAAAAAAGAAAATGACTATACAACAGAGGTTAGACATCAATTATATGTTTTTGAAAATAAACAAAAAGATAGAAAATCAATAGCAAATAAATAGACACAAACTACTTTTTCCAACTGTTAGAAGTACCTTTGATATGTGATCGATCTCAGGACAATTACACGATACTGTCTACACTGTCTAAAGTTACACTGTCTACACTGTCTAAAGTTACACTATCTACACTGTCTAAAGTTACACTGTCTACATTGTATAAAGCTACATTGTCGACAAAAAATATTGCAATAAAGAAACACTGTCTACAAAATAATAATCATGAACTACACAGTTTAAATATAATAGTAATCACGGACTACACTGTCTACTTTACAATAAATAAATCACTGTCTACACTGTCTACAAGAAATAAATGCAACACGGTCTACACGGTCTAAGGTCAGATCACACATCCTTGGTATTTCTCATTCCTGACTCAACAATTTATAATAGAAAATAATCACATAACCAATGGCCAACCAATAAAATATAGTAAAAATTAATATCGAAATGCAGACAATAAACTGTACTCGCCTGTGGTCCTCTGCTGGTGAAATCGGCAATCTGAACTACTCAATGTGCCACAATAGTCAAAATCCGTACAACAGTCCCTGGAAGCTAAAATAAACATTACCAATATTCTCAGAATAGTCAAATTAGATAGGATTGCCTGTCCTTAAGTCCAATTCTGGACACAAGGACAAAACGGTAAATTTTGGTCAAAACGGTGTCCGCCGTTGGACCCGCTTTGCACCGAAAAGCGTGTCAGAGTCACCGATCTCTAAAGTCATCAACCTACATGTCTACAGATCCTGTTTTTTTGATACAAACCCAATCGTATGTCTATAGTTGGATTTTGGCAGGCCATGCACAAAATCGCCCGTCGAGTCGGACCGTGGGGCCCGTAAAACGGCAATTTTATAAACTGCCTCAGAATCGGACCAAACTTGGCATATAGGACCAGAAAAATGATACGGTCCTGTTGGCGCAAGTTTCGTCTCGATATGACGAGTATGCACAAAGTAATTGAGAAATTTGCACATAGGCCGATACGGAGAATTTCGACGGATACGGATCAAATTCGTCGCGCACATGCGACCAATTTGAATTCCGTCAAAGCCCACACGACCACGAAGCCGTTACGCAACTTTCGATGCCTTCGGTTCGTGACCACGTCGCCCAGATTGGCGGGACGCATGTCGTATCGAGAGATTTTTTCTAGATTTTTAATATTTTAAAATAGATTTTTTAAAATCTTTGGGGACTGTTTATTCGGCACACATTATACGAATACAGCAACGAAAAGAAGGGTTTCCATCTCCTATATATTGTCTCTAAGTGTCTTCAAATGGAATTTTGAAATCATGCATGGATTGGGAGAAAATAGACCGCGAACTAGAGTAGTCGAACTGGTTTTCTGTCATGTTTTCAACAGATTTTTGGTAATTTTCAACTCGATTTCTCTCGAGTTTCGGGTCGCTAGAATTTAAACTATTTAGCAAGAATTTAAGAGGGTTATATCCAGATCGTACCAGAGCAATTGGTTTGGGAAATCGTCGAACGATGGTGGAGAAAATACAACGCGAGGTTGTACCTTTTGTCCACTGCTGCTGTCACTTCAGTCCGCGCGCACGTGCCTGTGCGCTCGTGCGCTACGACGCGGCCGACCGACGACGACGTGCGGCGGCGCACGCAGGGGAGGGGCGCGCGCAGTCCAGGGCGGCGCTGGGTCATCAAGGGGTTAGGGTTTTGGGTCACGTCTCTCTCTCTCGATCACTCCCTATATATATCTATACGCTCGGTTGATGCAACCCGAACAGTGCTCACGGGTTGGGCCTGGTTCCTTCAGGCGCGGTTTGGCTAGGATTCCTCTCGATTCGTAGGGGGTTTTAGGCCTACTAATGTGGGGCTTGGTCGAGCCAGTTTTGGTTAACTCGGGTTCTAGCGGCTGTGGGAAAGGCCTTGGGTCATTGTGTTGCTTTGGTTTTGTTATCAATTCCTTTTTCTCTCTTTTTTTTCTTCTTTTTTTTAATACCTATATATATATATTATATCTATATACATATATAATCTTGATAAATCCAAATAAATCCCAAGGGCATTTGTTCCTATTGTAAGGCTTATTTATATAATTATGACTATATATAATAATATTTGCCAACTATAATATAACCCATAATAACAGTAATAATAGTAACAATATTATTATTATATAACAATAACCTCAATATAATAATAGTAATAATAATAATAACGAATTTCAATAAATCAATAACGGTGTATATGCCACTATGCGTAGTCTAGTAATCCCAAAATTGTACAAGAACCTATTTTTATAAACATCATCGAATACCGACTAATAATAATATCTATAATATTTAATTATGAATACATAGAAATATTCATTAAATAGTTAAAACGGAAAATCACCCACTCACCAAAATACATCAACACGCATGTCATCGAACGTGTCGCATGACTACATGGACTTGGGCTCAGTTCAGGTCCAGTCCGGACTAAAATGGTATAACCAGTTTCCCTATAACTCAATAATATAAATAATAAATAAATAAATCTTCGGTAAGGGTTAAGTCGCAACTTGGCCTAATTTTCCTAGTTAGGACATCACTATGGCTCGGCCTTCCCTATCAGGGCTAACACACTAGTCAAAGCACGCCCTTGCACTATCCATGCCACGATTTCTAGTCACCTTGTACTCCAAAACTCCACTATGGTTAAAGTCATCTATCGTAATAATTAACTAAATAATTATCTATAAAATCTAAAAATCACCATTCCAATAAAATAAATAATAATAGAAAATATTTCGAATTTTCTGGGAAGGGCAGCTACAAATCTACCCACCTTAAAATAATTTCGTCATCGAAATTCTAATTCACAACTATTCCTTAAATTCAAGAAGAAATCTACCATTACCTTAATCTCCTAGATTTTTTTTAAATTCCCCAAAACAGTTTATATCCTCCTCCTAACCATTTTGTAACTACGAAACTCCGAGGACTTCTACCCACCTTTGGTCACACTACTCCCTCAAACTATGTCACTAAAACCTTATAATCTTCTAGCTACTTACTAAAGTTTCTACGAATCGGTATTTACTGTATACGACACCTATAAACCTCTCCTATCTATCAAGCAATCCAAAAGTTAATCAACAATTTTACACAAGTAGCTAAGAAAATGAAATTCTAATAAGCGTGACCATCGCCACTCCGAAATAGGAAGGATAGGAAGATAAGAAAGAACCATCGAGGGTAAAATGAAGTTTCAAAGCGGTAGAGGGTATCCAATGATGCAAATAAAGAACGTCTATGAACCATTGACTTATTTGCTAGATTGGGCTATCCTAGTCTAGTCACTTGCTAGGTTTAAGAGCTCTTCGCTTTTCAGAATGTCTTACAATCCGTGCAATACAGAAGTTCTGTTCTCGAAATTCTGAACAGGTCCCATAATAGAACGGAATTTGAAAATCGAGATTGTGATCCTTGTCATGGTTATTTAAACACACAAACAAATGATATAAATGCAATATAAGATCGCATTGCAACTTCTAGGTAGATGGAACAAGGGTTACAAATGACTTCTCATTCAAAAAGGAGAAGACTACATAACAGGTATGGGGACCTATTTCAAATGGTTCGACTTTATAGTCCAAATATAGTGGTATGGGTATTACTGGGTCTTAATGGGTTCCCCAATTGGACATCAGTCGTCGGTTGAATGAACCTTGGACTTTAATCTATATGGACTGAACAAGATCCCAAGATAAAACTATGTCTACTAGTTTAGGATAACCTAGAATAGGTTTCTACCCAAGGGTTGAGCTAGTTGCCAGTCGAGTCAGTTAGCTAGGTTCCTAAAGCCCAAAAATGCGCCTTCACTGACTTTTATGTTTAAGTAGCACGAGAAAACACAATTGAGTGGTACATTAGGGACATGTGCTTAGTGGACTTCAAGTATATCACAACCATATATTGGGTTGAATGAATCGAGTCGAGGTTGAGGTTCTAATAGAAGTCGGGAAGTATACCGAAACTATGGTAAGGGTTATAGCTAGTCCTTTAGACCTGAAAGTCGTACCATAAAAATAGAGTACAAGGAGACGTGTTTGAGTGGGACATGATATACCTAGATGAAGGTGGACTCGTCTAGATCTTGCTTATGAAATTTGTTGGAAGGTAACAGCTGGTCTCGTACTCCTAATATTAATGACACGGCCGGGGGCACAAAATGATCTAAATGGAAAGTGGGAGTCCATGGGCAACAATTGTCATCCTAATAAAAAATTATTCTAATCAATCGGTAATCGTCGTATATTCAAGAGAAAAAAAAATTTAGAAGGCTTACAGTCTACCCACCTTAGAAATATGACATGGTCTTAGGATTATTGAGGTTCGAACATTTCAAAATCAGGATGTTGTACTCCGACTCTTGGAAATAAGAATAAGGTACGGCGTAACAGGATACGGTAGGTATAAGTCAAGTCAAGGATCGCTCCTCAATAAATAGAAACGAGTGTGTACAATGACATATGGTCGATAAAATAGAATGACCTACTCGTCCACCGTATACAAGAGTTATCGACGGGGCGACCCACTCTAAGGCACATCCTACGAAAAGATTTCTAACAACTGACTCGTGAGTTTCTATTTGTATCAAGGCTGCCAGTCTATATTGTTACAAGGGTTAAAGCAAGCTTCAAGCAAATAATTAGAGACTCACAATAATTGGTTCTTGAGAAGAGATAGTCTCCTAGGTCAGCGTTTTGACCAAGGGCAAGGCCCTACTCATTCTCAATTTCAGATGACTAGAGGGTCCAATAGTAGTTTGAGGGTCGAGAGAAGAACGAATAACTCAACCACATGGCTGGCCGATGGTAGCTACACTTGTATATACCACTATCATAGCCATGGGGATACTCTGTATCTCTCTACCAATTTTGAGCTCTCGTCTTTACAAATCAGTGAAAGACAAAAACAATAGAGTTCAAGGGAGATGTCAATGATTACAATTACGAAATTCAAAGGCGAGTATATAATTCAAGAGGAATTGTCAATGCAGCTGCGGATGAGATCCTAGAGACATCTACATCTCAATCCACGTAGGTTAATCAAAGGGAGAGCGAACCGGGTGCACTACGGTTGATCAGACCGTAATACAGCGATTCTGATTAGACAATATGTTAGTAGGCATCCCCACTAAACATCTGCCTTGAATCAAGCTCGAGAACAGAGTGAGCTTGCAAAACTAGGCTGTAATAGCAGCATTGGTTAAGATAGTCAAAATACAAGTATGCGAGATTTTTGAAAGGAGGCAGAAGTAGTTCGAGTTTTATGAGAATCAAAACCTTACCCGGTGTTCTTGCTTATACGGTCATCCCACTATCTTTTTATTCGTAATGTCTTGGTCGACTAAAGGGTTATGAACCTCTAAATTCTATATTCTAGGTAACCCTATTAGTGTCAGTCAATTTTCTCGTCAATAGGTCACAAGGACCGCGGAATGCTAGGTTGGGAGATATGCTACCCAACTTATAAAACTTTCACTAATATTGGCTTTGGATCTTATGGGACATACATGGCATTGTCCTATCCTTCCTAGTATCCTAAACTTGTAATCACGTTTGAAGTCATTTCACCGAGGATTATGCCTCGCCCGTATACTCAGGCTATGGTAAACCCTTGGTTTCGTAACTCAAATATGATACAAAGTCAAACACTTCTTAACTCTATCCGATATTGCTTCAAGGGTAACTACGATCAAAAGAGGACCACTAGCCCTAGTTTTAACAATATTCTATGACCTATATTTTCTTAAACCAATTTCAACTCTAGGGGTCATGTCTCGCCAGTGCACTGCTGGCTCTCGCCAGTGCGCTGCTGGCTACAGTGAACCCATAGTCTCCATAATTCAATTAAATGGCGACAGTGCGCTGTTGTCCTGCCATTATGAGTTAATCAGCATTCCCTTAACTATATCTGTAAGATTTCCTGAGCTTCTAGAGATTCAAACAAGTCGACTATGAAATAAAGCATAAGTATCTATCAATCATAATCCTTAGAATAGAAGATCGAACAGGGAGGGAAATAACTGAAGAAATACAAACATCCTAGTATCTATTTCATATGTATTCAAATCATGGAGGAAAAAAAACTTGAATCGAAACTAACTCGAGGTTCTTATATGGGTAACATAATCAAAAAATTTATAAAATAATAATTCTTAGGCAAAATAAGAACTAAATAGGCAATTTGGTCTAAGAGGTGAGGATGATATCTAAAGAGGCAAGGAGAAGGAATTGAATAATTCGTCTAGGTTAGATCATTAATTCTATGAAACCCTATCTCACCAAGTGAATAACCTATCCACCTTGGATCATATCGTCATATCAAAAGGTAATCGTGTACCTAGGAGGATTTGACAACTATCAACATTAATAACTCCTCATCTATATTGCATGGCCTAGACTATCCATCGGTAAACTTGTATAAGGGACTCATAGTACTAGTCATTCTCTTAAATTAAATTAATTCGTGAATGAGCATTTCCTAGTCGCAGGCTCGCAATAGTACGGCTAACTTAAGTACTATCACGAGTTCGCATGATTTGCAAAATCAGACCTGCATGGGCTACCACAAAACTTGTCACGACCCGCACTCGTTGTTTTTTTAAACGGATACGAGACGTGTCCAAGCCAGCCTACCTGCAGTGTCGGCGGTAGTACGCTGTCACGGCCATGAAGATCCAAAATCACAAATAATGCTCATTCACAAAAATTAATTTAACTTACAATGATCACAAGATTTACATTTGCAGAAAAATATAAACTTGTACAAATATTGGAATGTCTACAACTCCACTATCTAGCTAGTTTCTAGGCTTTTGTCTGCAAGTACCCCCCATATTTTCCATGCTAAGTGAATCCACGGCTAACCTGAAAAATGTTGGTTTCCAGTCAGGAATGGAACGAGCACAATTCACTGAATATAATTTCAAATAAAGAAAATGACTATACAACAGAGGTTAGACATCAATTACATGTTTTTGAAAATAAACAGAAAGACAGAAAATCAATAGCAAATAAATAGACACAAACTACTTTCCCCAACTGTTAGAAGTACCTTTGATATGTGATCGGTCTCGGGACAATTACACGACACTGTCTACACTGTTTAAAGTTACACTGTCTATACTGTCTAAAGTTACACTGTCTAAAGTTACACTGTCTACATTGTATAAAGCTACACTGTCTACAGAAAATATTGCAATAAAGAAACACTGTCTACAAAATAATAATCACGAACTACACAGTTTAAATGCAGTAGTAATCACGGTCTACAGTATCTACTTTGTAATAAATAAATCACTGTCTATACTATCTATAAGAAATAAATACAATATGGTCTACACGGTCTAAGGTCAGATCACACATCCTTGGTACTTCTCATTCCCGACTCAACAATTTATAATAGAAAATAATCACATAACCAATGGCCAACCAATGAAATATAGTAAAAATCAATATCGAAATACAAACAATAAACTGTATTCGTCTGTGGTCCTCTGCTGGTGAAATCGATAATCTGAACTACTCGATGTGCCACAATAGTCAAAACCCGTACAACAGCCCCCGGAAGCTGAAATAAACATCACCAATATTCTCAGTATAGTCAAATTAGCTAGGATTGCCTGTCCTTAAGTCCAATTCTGGACACATGGACAAAACGGTAAATTTGGGTCAAAACGGTATCCGTCGTTGGACCCGCTTTGCACCGAAAAGTGTGTCAGAGTCACCGATCTCTAAAGTCATCAAACTACATGTCTACGGATCCAGTTTTTTGATAAGAACCCAACCGTATGTCCAGAGTTGGATTCCGGTCGGCCATGCACAAAATCGCCCGTCGAGTCGGACCATGGGGCCCGTAAAACGGTCATTTTATAAACTATCTCAGAATCAGACCAAACTTGGCATACAGGACCAGAAAAATGATACGGTCCTATTGGCGCAAGTTTTGTCTCGATCTGACGAGCGTGCACAAAGTAATTGAGAAATTTGCACAGAGGCCGATATAGAGAATTTCGACGGATACGGATCAAATTCGTCATGCACACGCGATCAATTTGAATTCCGTCAAAGCCCACACGACCACTAAGCCATTACGCAACTTTCGATGCTTTCGGTTCGCGACCACATCGCCCGGATTGGCGGGACACACGTCGTATCGAGAGATTTTTTTCTAGATTTTTAATATTTTAAAACAGATTTTTTGAAATCTTTGGGGACTGTTTATTCGGCACACATTGTATGAATGCAGTAACAAAAAGAAGGGTTTCCATCTCCTATATATTGTCTCTAAGTGTCTTCAAATGGAATTTTGAAATCATGCATGGATTGGGAGAAAACGGACCGCGAACTAGAGTAGTCGAACTGGTTTTCTGTCCTATTTTCAACAGATTTTCGAGGATTTTCAACTCGATTTCTCTCGAGTTTTGGGTCGCTAGAATTTAAACTATTTAGCAGGAATTTAAGAGGGTTATATCCAGATCGTACCAGAGCAATTGGTACGGGAAATCGTCGAACGATGGTGGAGAAAACGCAACGTAAAGTTGCACCTTTTGCCCACTGCTGCTGTCACTTCAGTCCGCGCGTACGTGCCTGTGCGCTCGCGCGCTCCGGCGCGGCCGACCGTCGGTGATGTGTGGCGGCACGCGCATGGGAGGGGCGTACGCAGTCCACAACGGCGCTGGGTCATCAAGGGGTTAGGGTTTTGGGTCACGTCTCTCTCTCTCGATCACTCCCTATATATATCTATACGCTCGGTTGATGCAACCCGATCAGTGCTCACGGGTTGGGCCTGGTTCCTTCAGGCGCGGTTTGGCTGGGATTCCTCTCGGTTCATAGGGGATTTTAGGTCTGCTAATGTGGGGCTTGGTCGGGCCAGTTTTGGTTAACTCGGGTTCTAGCGGCTGTGGGAAAGGCCTTGGGTCATTGTGTTGCTTTGATTTTGTTATTAATTCCTTTTTTTAATATATATATATATATATATATATATATATATATATATATATATATATATATATATAATATCTATATACATATATATAATCTTGATAAATCCAAATAAATCCCAAGGGCATTTGTTCCTATTGCAAGGCTTATTTATATAATTATGACTATATATAATAATATTTGCCAACTATAATATAACCCATAATAATAGTAATAATAGTAACAATATTATTATTATATAATAGTAACCTCAATAAAATAATAATAATAATAATAACGAATTTTAATAAATCAATAACGGTGTATATGCCACTATGCATAGTCTAGTAATCCCAAAATTGTACGAGAACCTATTTTATACAAACATCATCGAATACCGACTAATAATAATATCTATAATATTTAATTATGAAAACTTAGAAATATTCATTAAATAGTTAAAACAGAAAATCACCCACTCACCAAAAATACATCAACACGCATGTCATCGAACGTGCCGCATGACTACGTGGACTTGGGCTCAGTTCAGGTCCAGTCCGGACTAAAATGGTATAACCGGTTTCCCTAAAACTCAATAATATAAAAAGTAAATAAATAAATCTTCGGTAAGGGTTAAGTCGCAACTTGGCCTGGTTTTTCTAGTTAGGACATCACTATGGCTCGGCCTTCCCTATCAGGGCTAACACACTAGTCAAAGCACGCCCTTGCACTATCCGTGCCACGATTTTTAGTCACCTTGTACTCCAAAACTCCACTATGGTTAAAGTCATCTATCGTAATAATTAACTAAATAATTATATATAAAATCTAAAAATCACCATTCCAATAAAATAAATAATAATAAAAAATATTCCAAATTTTTTGGGAAGGGCAGCTACAAGGAGTATGGTGGACACGATGGTGATCATGGCGGCGCTGGAAATTGGGTTGGCCAGCCTTGGTGGCGAGGCTGGAGATGACGGATCGGGACAAGGGCTGAGTCCAGAAGGCTAGGATTATGATTCAAGTTTGATAGGAATTGGGCCGTGTCGGTGGTGTCCTGACACGGTATTGGTGACGAGGAGGGGTGTCCGGGATTGTCGGACACGAAGAAATAATGTATTTGTAGAAGAAAAATATAGTGGAAGAGAATGACGACACGGACACGATGCACACTTTTTAGTTCTGGTGGAATTTGTGGAAATTGTTTTTGTGTGGAATTTCTGGATGAGTACCTCTCCTTATATAGGAGGTGGAAATTTTCAGTTGGATATGGATTAGTATTCGCTTAAACCCCGATAGATAATTCCATCTTTTAATTTAAAATAATTTGAATCAATTCAATAATATCTCCACAAAATATAAACTAGATAAACCTTATTTTTAATCCAAAACTTATTTAAAAATTACCAATAAAATAAAATTTTCGATTTAAATCACAATTGATACTTTTAAAATACTTTTTCATATAATTTAAAATAATGATAAAAATAAAATTTGAAAATTAAATTAAATTCATGTAATCGCCTTTTGCTTCCTCTTGGAGTCTCCAGCTTGCACCAGATTGGCCTCAGTCATCTTGAATCCAGTGCAAGAGGCATTCAAGATCTTCCTCCATCTTTATGTCGTGCATGTCCACGATGAACTTGCTCCACCCGGGTGGGAGCTTGACGACAATACCCCCAACGACAAAGTCTTCGACCAAGGGCATGTCGTCATCCGCCAGTTTCTGACGTAACTTAAGGAATTCCTGTTTTCATCCGCCTTATAGAGATTCCCCACAAACTCTCAGGCATCCTTGGCATGGACCGTCTTGTTGTACGACTTTGCCAGAGAGTCCTCCATTGAATTCAAGATAAACAACTTACAGAAGTTGTTATCTCTCCTCTACTTGGATTGCAGAGCAGTGGCCTCAGCGACCCTTCGAGCATTTTCCTCTTCTGGAATCAAAGGCTCAGGATCTGTCAATACGTAGTCTACGCTCATGAGTTGAAGATTAAGGCTGACCTTTCTCTTTCAGACGTTGTAATACTCCCCGTCAAACTTCACAAGTTTGTTAAAACTTGTGTCGAGAAGATTTACACGGTTGTTCTCCATCTGATCCGGATCTTGCTTTCAGATTGTTATTCCCGAGACAGATCTTAGATGGAAGAACGAAGACTCTGTCTCTTGGTGAGACGAAGCTGAAGATTCTGTCTCTTTGTGAGACGGAGCTGAAGACTCTCTTTGTGAGACGGAGCTGAAGAAAAAGACGCAACTCTGCTGGGGTGATGAAGATCACCATTGCTTAAAGTAAGATTTGTCCAACTGCAATCTGCTCCTAGGAACCAGCAAGTTCGAAAGATGTCACGTCCCAGAACTAGAATACTGGAGAGTGGGGGATATACACAGCCAGCTACATACATTGGAGTGCAACACACTTCGCAATACGATCACGGCTGTCTAGATGCATGAAGGTTAAACTACAATCCATCAGTCTCTTATGGTCAAGAACAAGCCTAGTGTCTCAATCTCAAGCAAGCAAATAATTGTTACAAGATGTTAGGTCATCAGACATACAAAGTAAGGCATCCTAAACATTACATATTCAGATGATCATGAAGTTAGTCATACAAAATGCGAATACTAGCAAGAGTTAAGTCATACATAATCAACCCTAGGATTTGTTAATCATGTTATAGCCCTTGGGCAGAAAGAAATTAAGTTACAACACGAGTTAACACATGCTCGGCTGCTAAACGCCTCAAAAGAATACTTTACAATAGAGTAGGAGAGCAAAATAAAAATCTACTGGTTGCCTCGGTTACTCCTGGTGTTCACCATCTAGCTGGAAAGCAGTTAAATCCTCAGGTGTCACTCCAAAATCTGGCCAAAAGAAAATCAGCTGGATCAGATACCAGAAAGAACAAGTACCACAAGGGAGACTCCACTTATGAAGTAAAACTGGCATATAAAGTAAGGAAAAACTGATACGAGAACATAATTATAATAACGTAGAGTTAAAAATAAATATTGTAGCTTGCATCAGGAAGAACAAGAGGTAGAACATAATTCCCATGTTAATCATGAGACAATCATTCAGGCACGACCAATCAAATCCTACGACTTTCTATCATTAGCTAACTAGGGTTATCATAGGCCTAGTTACTAACAAGATGCAGTTGAGATATTCCTACAGTCACAAGCCCTGCAGACTATCCAGGCTATCCAGATAAAAGTTACGAGATTTATCAAGTTATAAAAGTTATCAAGATTTCTGGTGTACTTGGGTACTTAGGATACAAAAAGTGCAACACATGACAGTGTGCTCGAAATGTGCCCTACTCGACGGCAATCTACAAGCCCACAGGTGTGGCCGAGATAATGGGATCGCTTGTTAATGGAAAATCTCTCTATATGAGCTACTTGATCAATCTAGTCGTTTATCCTAGTCAGATTCATTATGAATCCCTGACCGTGGCATCCAGAAATCCGTGTCCTAGACATGATGTAAGACACGACATATAGCTTGTACAAACATAATTGGGAAAATCAACCACGGAGTCAAAATAAGAGTTAAATTAGCAAGATAGAAGTAGCTGTCGCAACTGCATTCAGGTCATACATGTCATATCAGGTTTACTTGTCATATCAAAAATACTTGTCAGAAGTGCGTCTCGACGGGCCACTAATAAGATTATTAAGACGGGATCATGTTATAATGTTCAAAATTAAGTTACTAGCTGAAGATTATCAAGTTGTCAAGTCGGGTCGTCGTAATTTAGGCCAAATATAGAAAACATGCAAAGAAGATCAAGAACATCCACGGGTGATTGAAACTATCAGTCGTATATGAACTCTAGTTAAAGTAAAAAAACAGATTTTTGAAGCCAAGAAGAAGACCTACAACTTTCATGCTTTGAGTTTTATAAGATTATAGCTACAAAATAGCTTAAACAGACAAAAACAGCCATTTAGAGATTCGTGCGCGTGGCGTACGGCACGACAGAGAATCGCGCACGCGACGTACGACAGAGAATCGCGCATGCGACAACGAATCGCGCACGTAGTGCACGATGCACGACAGAGAATCGTGTATACGGTGTACGACAGAGAATAGCGCACGCGGCGCACGACGTGCGACATCGAATCGCACACGCGGCACACGGTGGGTGGCAGAGAATAGCGCATGCGGCGCACGATGCACGATAGAGAATCGCGTATGCGGCACACAGCGCACGACAAGGAATCGTATGGGCGTGCGGCGTACGAAATACTCACCGCGTGGGTGTACGATGCACGGGGCACAAATGCACGGCGCGGGCACGCGACAAACAAAACGTGCAGACGGGCGGTGCGTGAAACGCAGCACACAGGTGCACGATGTGCGGGGTACGATGCATTGTGCACAGGCACGCAAAATGTGAAGCGCGCATACGACATTGTTCATCGCCCCGACAGCACCGAAGATGTGTTGGGACCATGAACACGGAAACGGTCGTAACTTCCTCAAAACAAGTCAAAATCAAGCAATTCAAAAGCCAAAATTAGGTAGAATTAAATTCCCACAACATGGAATCCTTAGTTTTCGAAAATACCAAGTTTTTAGAGATCAAAACAAAAAAAAAAGGAAAAGTTTAGAACTTAGATCTACAAAAAAGTATCCATCAAAACCAAAATCCCAAGTTCTAAAGATGCTTAGAATTATACAAGGAAGAGAATAGAACAATAAAAAATGGATATGCATCATGTTCTCCATGGAGCAAGTTGCACTTGTCTTGGGTTGGTGGGAGGAGTAATGGAGAAGGAGAGGAGAGGAGTTAATGAGAAATAATGGGAGAGAGAAGAAGTTGATATAAATATCAAACCAAGTCATGCTAAACCAACCCAAACTAAACAAAGTCAAGCCACATGCCATGAAGAACCAAGGTGAACCAAACCAAGACTAGCTAGATCAACCCAAAACTAAACCAAACCAAGACTAAGCAAGACAAGTCTAAATATGGTTCAACTGATAAATGTTAGGAATCTGTACATGTATACTGAAAATACGTATAACGGAATACGAAAGTGACAACTCTATCCACCTTAAAAGAATTTGTCCTTGAAATTTAATCAAGAGGCTAAAGGTGTCGGGGCAAGCTATACTAACCACAGGCAATCTATGTCTAACAGTCAATTAAGCAAACATTCATGCAAACAAAAAATTTAGGGCATAAGGTATAAGAAAGATATTATACCTTACGAGTCAAACATGTGTGGATATCATGATTAGATATCATGCTCACGTTCCCAGGTTGACTCACCCAAAGAGTGCTGACCCCAAGCGACACGGACTAAACTAATAGTCTTGTTCTTGAGTACCTTCTCTCTTCGGTCCAATATGGATACGAGCCTTTTCTCATATGAAAGTTTGGCACCAACCACCAATTTCGAATGATCAAGAATATGGCTCAGATTCGGGATATACCGTCGCAATTGGGATACATAAAACATGTTATGTACTTCATGTAACGACGACAGAAGAGCGAGACGATATGACACATCTCCTACTCACTCAAAAATATCAAACGGCCCTATATACCTAGGACTAAGCTTTTCCCTTATGCTGAATCGAATGACACCACCGGTAGGCGAGATCCTAAGGAATACATGGTCGCCGATAGAAAAATTAAGAGGACGCCAGTGAGAATCGGCCCAATGGCACTGACGATCTTGGGCAACTCGAAGATGATCTCTAACTTGTCTGACCACCTCGATAGTCTGAGTAACCATTTCTGGACCAAGCATCTGCCTCTCGCCGACATCGTCTCAGACTAAAGGTGATCTGCACTTCCTGCCATACAGTGCCTCAAATGGTACCATCTGGATACTGGCCTGGAAACTATCATTGTAGGAGAACTCCACTAAATATAGGTGATCTTTCCACGAACCACCGAAGTCAAGTGTATAGGATCGTAATATATCCTCAAGAGTTTGAATCGTGCGTTCTGACTGACCATCTGTCTGTGGATGATAAGATGAACTAAACTTGAGACGAGTTCCCAAACTTTCTTAAAGACTCCGCCAAAAGTGCAATATAAATATCGAATCTCTGTAGGATACGATACTGACTGGCACTTCATACAATTTGACTATCTATCTGAGGTACATCTCTGCAAGCTGATCCGATGACTGACCAATTATGAAAGAAAGAAAGTGAGCTACTTTTGTGAGCTGGTCAACTATAACCTATATTGCATCTCTTCCAGCTGGAGATTTAGGTAACCCAGTCACAAAATCTATGGTAATGTGTTCCCATTTCTATTCTAGGATCGGTAAAGGTTAAAGAAGTCCAGCTGGTCTCCGATGTTCAGCCTTGACTTGCTGGCAAACTAAACAATGAGAGACAAACCGAGCTATCTCCCTCTTGATGCCATCTACCAGAAATACTGACGAATATCACGATATATCTTCGTACTACCGGGATAGCTTGGATATTGTGAACTGTGAGACTCCGCCATGATCTCTTGCCTGATATCACCATTGGGTACACAAAGACGCCTTCCATGTCGGAGCGTGCCATCTTCGTGAATGCATTACTTTGCTCTTTATCCTGTTTCATATTTTGTCCTAAGTCGCTGAAGCTTAGAGTCCGTTGATTGATCTATCTTAATTCTCTTATGTCACGTCCCGATCCCGGGGGATCGAAAACTAGCCACTGGACGTGATGCCGTACAAGTCTAGATTGTACTTATACAAGGCAAAACCATTACAGTTTCTGGTATTTCTCAGAAAACAATGATAGTACAGCAAAACCAAGCAGATAAATTAAAGTCACAACAAGATATGAAGAAATGTATCTCTTTATTGATAATTGTCATAGATTACAGGACTTGTAGCTGAATACAGAGTTTACAACAGATTATAAGACTCTTGAATAGCCAATTGAATATATACTTGTCATTTAGGTTTATAATCGAACATGCCGACTTTGCTTACAATCTCATTGGTTCATCTGAGTTACACTGTTCCATATATTATGTCCCATATAACAGAAGATATCATCTTGTAAGAAGAGGTTCTGTACACCCATCCGATTCATCGTTGTCAAGCACTGATAAAACGATTTTTCCTATACACAAGCACCTGTAATAGTGCCCACAACATGGGTCAGTACATCATCAATATACTGGCGAGTGGTGCTGGCCCAACTCACCTAAGAAGACAACACTAAGTAACCATGTTATAGAACATTATTAAAAGTGGTCTTTCTCATTGCCATAGGGTCAATTAGCAGTTCATATCTGACAGAAATAAAGCATACAAATCTCATAGCCAACGTAATGTAAAGCATACAGTTTATATAGCATCATATGGTAAATATATGTGATATTACCCTTTGGTGATTCTTACCCACGATGTAACCATTCCTGTACATTTATAATACTTACTCAGCCTGCACAATACATTGTTAGGAACAATATCATAATTCAATATAATTGTCACCGTTCAGGTGATTTCTTACCAACGGCCGATATCCCTCCTTGTAATTGAGTAATAACTTACTCTTCTTGCATAAGACATCATTAGCACTGGACCTATCTATATGAAGGTTACTGGAGACATGCCATCTTGGACCGTCTTACTGGTATAACGACGTCCCTTGCAGTGCGGGAAGCTAGCCCCACTGAAGGTCCCGTATATCGATGCCAGTACATCGGCATCAATCCTTGTTCTCCCTAAGATGAACTGGGTCGGTGGTCTTAGATTACCGTTCAAGAAACTACTTTGTGCACAAGTTGTCCATGACCATGCAAGTATATGCAACTTATCTATTAAGAAAACATATAATGCATGATAAGAAAAAGAAAGTAATCAGCCACTATCCTCATTCGTATTGCCATCTTGTCTTGAGCTGAGCTCACAAATACCAATTGCCCAATCCAGGGTCTTAGTGTAATCAACATTCTACATCGACGACGGGATAATAGAATGCTGATTACTTAATCTCTTTCCTACATCTTTGATACCATACATCTTTCCAACCAACACTCAATATGTACTCACCGCCCAATTCTTGGGACTTAGCATCTACATTTACCATACGTTCATTCGAACATATTTCAAGCATACTCACTGTCCAGTTCTTGGGTTTTATTATTTGTGTTACCATCTATTCGTCGAGCTAAGGCTCGATACACTCACCATCCAAGTATTTAGAACTTTTCCTTCATCTGTCATGTATTTCATAGCAACGACACACAAGCATACAATGCATTAAAATGATAGCAACAGTTTTTGGGTCATGTGATTAATTATCTTTCATTATCTTTTCGACTTTCATGCAAGTTGTTATTCAGCAACTCAACGAGTAACATAACATACAATCCTTTTATTAAGCGTGAAGCTAAAGGATCTTTGAAGGGTTCAACACTACTTACATTTATGAGACAATTCCTGCCATGATCGCATAGCCTTCCGAATGATCCTTTGTATATTTTCAAGTCCAACAAGGCTTCACCGAACCAACCATCCATCATAAGGCATCTTGTGGGTTGGGGAACTCCATCTCAACTATGATGGATTGAACTTGTATACTGGCCATCGATTCCATATTAGTAGGGAGAACTATCTCTATTCCCATCTTCTGAAGATCCATTAATAACTCGGGTTGTGATGTTGGAAAATAAGCTCCTGCTCTTCTACTCACACATCTGCAACTACGTTGGCCTTCCCAGGATGATCCTGCAGGTTGATGTCGTAATCCACTAGTAACTATAGCTATCTTCTCTGACGCATGTTGAGATCCTTCTGGGTAAACACATACTTGAGACTTTTGTGGTCGATAAATTTTTTACCCGATCTCCATACAAGTAATACCTCCAAAGCTTGAGTGCGAAAACCACCGCTGCCAACTCCAAGTTATGTGTTGGGTAATTCTTCTCGTGATCACGAAGCTGACGTAACGCATAAGGTACTATCTTGCCATATTGTATTAGAACACATCCTAATACCTTACTTGAAGCGTCACAATAAACTGAAAATCCTCCAGTCCCATCTGGAAGTGTGAGAATGTGTGCCGTCATCAATCCTTGCTTTAACTTCTCGAATAAAACCTGACATTTCGTTGTCCAAGCAAACTGCACATCCTTGTGAGTCAACTATGTCAAGGACGCTGAAATCCGAGCAAAGTCTGATACAAATCGTCGGTAATAGCCCGCCTGTAGAAGCATAGAATTTCAGGACCAGAAATCCTATGCGCATAACATCAAATGCGCCAGGGAGCTCAGATGAAGTACTTAGCATAGCAAAGCATAGATATTAAAGAAGATTTTTATTTTATATAAAAGTCTATTACATATCTTAAAAAGAGCTGTACAAAGGAGAATTTCTACAAAGAAAAGACCCTAAGTCTACAGCTAGGCGCAGCAACCACCATGCGCTCTCAAACAGGCGCATCTCGCCATGTGCTCTCAAACAGGCGCATCTTGCCATGCGCTCTCAGCCAGGCGCATCCCTTCAACAGCTCAGTTATGTGCATCCTCAGTTATGTGCCGCCCTTCTGCGCCCAGTCAGGCGCATCATGAAGTGTCAGCATATGCGCCATCAAATGCTTCGACTAATGAAGCATTTATTGAGCAGAACGAGGGTGGCAATCAACCCTCTAGCTGGAGGAAGAGCTCTCCAAACCAAGGAAGAGAAGAGCACCGCAAATCAACCTGCGGCTAAAGAAGCCGCTTTCAACCCAACCAGAATGGGCAACACCCACTCTAGCGGGAGGAGGAGCTCTCCCAAAGCCCAAGGAAGATGATCGGAGCACCGCAATTCTATCTGCGGCTCTTCTAGCATAACGAAGATGAGGCTCGAGCATCCCGATCTTTGGATGCAACAGGCACCTTCTGCCTGCCTCAGAAGCCCTCGACTCCGACTTTTGGATGTAATAGTCACCTTCAAGTGCGTCAATAAAAACAACATGTCGCATTTTCATCCTCGGGAGCATCTCGTCAACAGAATGTGCTCGAGCAAACAAGTTCATTTCGGGAGGATGTGAGAGAACGAGAAGCAAACCCTAACCATGCCACTATTTATAGGCCGGGCAAATCAAACCCATGCGCCAAGTGGCCGGTTCTTCGAATCCCGTACAATGAATTTGCATTAATGGTGATGAACCTAACGCTTCCAACTCAACCAAGTCAAAAAATGGCTATTCAAAGCACTCGAAGAACGTAACAGTCGGGCCCATAAAGTCGTGTCATGTTAAGAGGATGCGTCGACCAGACCGCGCATCATACTGATGCGCCCATCAACACCAAGCGCTATACGAGGATGCGCCCATGCGCCCAGTAGAACGCCGATCGATGTGTCCAGTCAACAGCCCATCACCTGTCAAGAATATTAAATGCTGAAGTTTGACAGAGTTGGAAGCACGTCCCCCGAGGACTGAACAGTTGACAGCTTTTTCAGAAGGCGAAGCGTCGTCGACGTTAGCATCATCATTACTCCCCTCCGGCGGTTACAAGCCACGTGGCCGCCCAACCATTTCGTATGCGCCTTCGCAGGCATGCGCCCAAATCTCTGCATGCGCCTCAAAAGCCGTGCGCCTCAGACCTTTCTCTGATCCCTAAAGACAGAAGTAAAGTCACTGCTGAAGCCCCGCATGCGCCTCAAAAGCCATGCGCCCCGACTGATTTGTGACTCATAAGTTACACATTTTCTCCATCAGTTTTATCTTTTTGTCCTAAGTATCATAACTAGTATAAAATGTGTCACTGCCATACTATGACTGATTCTTTCAAATCTTTAGTGTCCCGTGTTTCCGTCTTCCTTAGTTCCTAAAAATTTATAGAATACCTTGTGCACAATTATGGATGGATTCAAAATCATAATTTAGACTGTATAGGCATGATGAAGAATAAAATCCAATTTTGGCAAGAGCTAGTCACCGCTAAAAGGATTAATTCGTTCAAATCAAAATCATGGTCAAGTTGAATGATCAAAATTTAAGTATAGAAAGATATGCACGATCAAAGTCAGAGTCAAAGTTATATGGGTGTGACCAAGATCAAACTTAGGCACGATTAAGGATAAATTCAAATATGGTCATGGTCAATAGAACCTAAGTTATCTAGACATGACCAAAAAGTTTATGAACGATCAAAATACAGTCATGATTATGAGAATCAAGGTCGTCTAGTCACGCAAAGCAAAATCATCTAGGCATAACTAAGATTAG